>JAQFYG010002711.1:0-14021 GCA_034694325.1 Entomobrya corticalis
TATATTTTCTTTTCATTGAAAGTCAAGGTCGTCTCTGTGTTTATCATCAGTTCATTCACCAGAAGACTATTGATTATTGGTAATTAAAATTACAATTCTCACCACCCACTAACTAAAAAATGCATATAACAACACATAAAAAGAAGAAAGTTGTCAAACTTTTCTCATGGTCGTTTTTCATAGCATGTTAAGTTATGAATAATTCGTAATAAATAATTAATATAAAGAAAACAATTACGTAAGAGGTCTATTGAAAATATTCCCCGACTGTATATCTCCATACTCCATAATAAAGCAGGATAATTTAACTACGATTTAGAAAAACCCTTAATGCTAGAATTATATATACTCATGTCTTATGACAGATTCATAATCAAAGATTATGGCAAGTTTGCTGCATAACAGGTAAAGGGAAGTTTAAGGGAACCGATACATCTGATTCTATTCAGTGGATGTTAATGATAACCTTTATTTTAGTTCAAGTAAATGAGCACTTTGTTGACGTATTTAAAAAGTGCAAGGTGCAAAGACCCCTTCCCCTTTCAATTGTTATAAATTTTTTAATGTATATCTGAAGATTGACAAGGCACGTGCACGTGTACTTACCAGGAACTCTTTTGTAACTCTTTTAAAATGTTTCCAGTTAAAAAAATATTTAATTGGTTAGCATGTATGATTATAGCAATGACCGATCATGAAGGCGTCATACTTATAGCAGTTCTGACAAGAGGTTTAATACAGACGTCAACATTTTAATAATTTTGGTCAATAATACTCTAGCAATACTATTAACTGTAAATACCAGTCTTACGTGTATTCACTCATGCAGCATTGTATCTAAAGAATGTACAATAGAAATATTATTACAAGATCTCCCGTCATCAATGAACTACGTTAAAACTTTTGAATAAAACCCCATTGCGTGTGTCCAAACCTTTCCTTCTCATCATAAAACACAGACATCAATCTCAAAGGCAATTACATTATAACGCTCATAGTTTTTCATATTTACCAATTTACCTTTTTGTTTTGTTTTGTTCGGTCACTCTTTTGTGGTTTGATGATGATTGGATATATGGTTATTGCAATCCGTTTTTTATTCTTTAAATCTTATTCACCAAGTTCTTGAGTATTACTAGTAGTAGTTGTAATAGTTAATAATCATAACAATAATAGTAACATATATACACAACATTAGCATGTAATTCATTCTGCAACAATCTGATTTCACTCGCCAAAAAATTATATTTTTCCGCTTTTAATACGCCAACTGAATTACCGTGATGATGCAGTATTAGTACATGCTCCATTATTAATCGAGATTCTTTTTTACATTTTTCTGTATAAAATACAAACGAAACAGGTGGATATCAATCAGTGTTGACCAATTGGTTGTTCTGAGTGTAGCCGCTGCATTGACCATTCGCTATCTGTTTTTTGAAGAAAAGTCGGACGGTTTTAGAACAGTTTCTGAGGAATCAACAGTGACAACGACGACCACTACTGTGAACACTTTATACATTGACTCGGGATTCACCTCACAAACAGCTACAGGAGCTCAAGGTAAAAATCATAAAATTTTTAAAAAATGTTTGAATATGGCATTTTGATTGTGGGATTATGTGAGATTCTAAAAAAGCTTTATTAGCATTGGTGCATCGGGTACCATTACCATTTAATTGTAATGCAGTAGCCCGTCGACAGTCAATCTGAAAATTTTTTGGGGATTTTCCTCTTTTGTGATAGCTTTAAATGTTATGTTCATTCTGGAACGTTTTTGTTTTAACTGCGTTATTTTTCTCTTTTATTATTTGCTGTGAATAGCTCACGGCCCAGTCTCTTCCAGTCAGAATAGAGCTATAGGCAATAATACTGCCAGTACCACTTCTGTTCCCATTCCTATTGCACCTGTCATCATATCTACTCCCACGCCGTCGCAAAGAGTTAGAAAAATGCCAGTGAACGCTAAGGAAATTGAGATTCTTTTCGCACAAAAGAGTTTGAACGAGGGGATACAGAAGAATGTGAATGGCATAGATTATGGTAGGGAGGCCTGTCCCAGTCCAGACTCTGGAGTTTCCAAGTCCAGCTCTGGGTCAGCAACACCAATTACCTTTAGCATTGGAGATCATTCTGAGAGTGATGATGAGGGTGATAGTGAGGAATCCACATCAGAGACGGCTTCAGAGAAGATGGAACACAGTGAGCCAGAAACAATGTTGGAAAACTTGAAAATCAGTGGGGATGAGGATTTGAGTTTAGAAAGGTGGTCAGGTCCACCACGATCGTTAGAAGAGATCTTAAACTTGTACAAGACTGATGATGGGGTTAAGCATCTTTCAGACGAAGAAATTATCAGTCTCGTGAACGCAAAGTATATTGCAGCGTATCAGTTAGAGAAGGCAGTTCAGGATTTGGAGCGCGGTGTAGCTATCCGGTAAGTATTTATGATATATTATTTTACTATTGTAAGTTGTTCTGGATTTAAAATGGCGAGATCTCATAAGCAATGTGTCTCCCTTTATAGCCGTAAAATATCCTGCTCTCAAAAAGACATTAAAGGACCCAATCAGGACATACCCTACAAACACTACGACTACACATTGGTTCAAGGGGCATGTTGCGAAAATGTTATCGGCTATATCCCAGTCCCTGTTGGAATTGCTGGACCTCTAAAAATGGATGGACAATCGTATTATATTCCAATGGCGACCACAGAAGGGTGCCTTGTTGCTAGTACAAATCGTGGGTGCAGAGCATTGATGCATACTGGAGTGCGATCCCGTGTGGTCAGTGAAGGCATGTCTCGTGCACCAGTTGTTCGCTTTCCTGATGCAGTTCGCGCTGCTGAAGCCATGATCTGGTTAGGCGAACCAGAAAACTTTCAGGATATCAAACAAAGCTTTGACTCCTCAAGCAGATTTGCACGCTTGGTTAAAATACACCCGAGAATTGCTGGGCGCTACTTGTTTATTCGATTCGTGGCAAAAACAGGTGACGCAATGGGCATGAACATGATTTCAAAGGGCACTGAAATAGCACTGCAAACAATGCTGAATGAATTCCATGACATGGAAATTCTCGCCCTCAGCGGCAATGTTTGTACAGACAAAAAACCGGCAGCTATCAACTGGATTGAAGGTAGAGGCAAGAGTGTGGTCGCTGAAGCAGTTGTCCCAGCAAACATAATTGAGACCGTTTTGAAAACTACAACAGCAGCTTTGGTTGAGCTGAACATTGCAAAGAACTTGATTGGATCTGCAGCCGCCGGTTCCATCGGAGGATTTAATGCACACGCTGCTAATATTGTGACTGCTGTGTACATTGCTTGTGGCCAGGTAAACAACTCAAGAAGAGTTAAAAGATCATTAACCATAGGAAATTCACTACATTACATTACACTATTAGCATATACTAATAACTTGTTTCTCATTTAACTAAGGACCCTGCCCAAAATGTGGCGAGCAGCAACTGCATCACAATAATGGAACCTTGCGGTAATGACGGACGCGATCTTTTCATTTCCTGTACGATGCCCTCCGTTGAATGTGGGACCATTGGAGGAGGAACGATTCTCCCTGCACAAGCCGCCTGCTTGGAAATGCTCGGGGTGAAGGGAGCCTGTGCCTCAAACCCTGGAGAGAATGCCAGAACATTTGCACGCATTGTCAGCGCAGCCGTACTAGCTGGAGAACTATCCCTCATGTCCGCATTAGCTGCTGGACATCTGGTAAAGTCCCACTTGAAACACAACCGTTCCGCCACATTACTCACTGCTATTGCTGTTGAACAGAAGCCAAATAATGGTAATAGTACCGTTAAGACTATTACAAGCCCTGTCACACCTGCAGCCGTGCAAAACCTTAATCTTTGTAATTCCAGCTCAGACAAGTCCCATGTTGTAAACAGTATCAGCAATTTGAATCATGATAGTCCCGACAATAATTCCCTCCCACATCAAAAGGAGGAAATGATCATGAACAGTTTAAACAACAGCAAATCATCCCCAGTCATTACAACCATGGATTTTCTGAGTGTACCGGATTGCAAGCAAACGTAAACAGATTTTTATTTCCCCTTATTGTGAAGCAAGATAGATCTTGCGTTAAATTAATAATGATGTACAATAATTAAATTTAGGCAACTGCGTAGAGTTAAGCACATAAGTACCAGAAAGCACAGGCTGCTCTTGAATGATGTATTGTGTATTATACCTATTATATTATATTGTGAATGAATTGGTGTTTGTTTGCTTCGATTCTTTTAGCCCTTCTCTAAGAAAAAGTAATAATTTGTCACAAATAGCCTGAAATGTTCCATTTAAAAACGCCATGATATATTAGCTATAATTTATGATATATTAGGTAGTTTTGAGCTAATAATTTGTTTGCCTGCAAACGTATTAGTATGTATCTACTCCATTATGAAGTAGTATAAAATGTTTTGCTGCTGTTTTGTTAATTTTATTTTAAGCTAATACTACAAAGTGGACCGAGGAAGAAAAGCGAGTCTCCTTTATAAAACTATTTTGTAACAAGTAATTATGGTGTATTTATTTTAAGACACTTGGAGCTACGTCAACTTCAAAATGATAAATTGTTGTAGTTAAGATGAACTCTTATGTGCATTGTATAAATTAACATTACAAACTGATAGTAAAACGTAGTTGTAGCAGTATATGATGTCCTTTAGTATTAGACAAGCATCTACAATCATACTATTATTTGTTATTGTTAAGCTTTATTTTTGTGAATAAAAGCTTTAAAAATCTCAATCATTTAAGTCATCTTAATGAATAAAAGCATTACTTATTAAATATTTGAAACGAAAATGGTTTTTTATTTCCGATAATATTTAGGATAGCCTCATTAGTTTCACATTGTACATTTAACAGAATGACATTTTTTGTATCGTTAAGATTAAGATAAACAATAATTATACAGTTTAATGCTTTAAATTGTGTTTGACCCTGCACCACCTGTTTTTATAATAAACATTATGTTACTATTCGGCCTTTCACAATTCTTCACATTTTGAAAGGTTTGTATAACAATTACATAAATAAATGCATAAATGAAGTACAATATATAGTTTTCTGTAGTTTTGCTAACATTTTCCAAAATATGAAAAAATATCCTCGGAGGGTGTGCATCCATGTTTTTTCTCTTTTATATAATTTTACTTTCAAAAATTATAACTGAATCCCGTAATTGGTAATTAAACAAAAGCAAAAATAAAACTTTTCTTTTACTTTCTTTCACTAAAAGTTTTCTGAATGAAATATATATAGTTTGACTAGAAATGTGTAGGTATATATCTATTTCTCATATAATTGTGTGTGCAAATAATGTGCATTATAATATAAATTTTCCAATTTAATAGGTATGTACTGTTTTATTCACATTTGAAATAAAGGAATAATTCTCTCAATCTCGGGTTCACCAAAGAAATTCTTCAGGAAAATCCTCTTCGAAATCTATATCTGGCCGTCAAGAAGAGGAGGAATTCGACACATTTTTCACCCCTTTTAACGGTACCTTTTCAAAAAGCGTACCTGTAAGTAGAAGTCATAAGTTAATACAAACTGTTCAATCAAAAAACAAATTTGATGATCAAGGCTTTCATCATCTGTCATGCAAAATAGTATGCTTGCTTTATTGCATACTATTCGTCTTGCATGCAATAAAATTATACAATGAAACAAAAAGAAATTAATATTGAACTTTTGTTCTGAAGAAATGCACGATACAAATAAGCTACGTCTACTACTCACGGCGAACTGAAGCATCTTAAGCAATTACGAGTAAAAATAGTCGAAATACCAATGCGGCTTATTACTATTTCCAGCAAAAACATAACATTTTGTCACGCATTATTCTACTAGCACAAAAGCGCACCTGAACTTTTCGCGTGTGGCGAACCACTGTGTGTGTCCCCATCTCCACCCGAAGACTTGCGTCCGCTAGTATCCATTTCACTGCTTGCCGATGACGCCAAAGTGGTGTTGCTTCCATACGGATCGAGAGAACTTTGGACGCTCATAGATCTACCACCAACTGTCGATCGTCGAGGTCGATTTGGAGATAACTTTGCCGGATCGACAGAAGTCGGGTCGGCCTGATCAAGGATAAGGGCAACACCACATAATTAAGGGGTTTATCAAGTTCATAATATATATGAACTTTCCATTCTTTTAAGCTTCTGTTATCTCAGAATTTGTATAGTACAGACAGACAGATTATTTCTTTGGGGGACCACAAAAGGATCTGTTGAATATTCATATGTAAAAGTGTGTATTTTGTAAGCGTTCTCAGTTTAAAAAGCTAAAATGGACGATTTGCAAAAAGTGAAAACAGGTGCGTCCCCTCCGAGTTAAAAAAAAGATCTACACACTACGTCCATTAAAAGTAAATCAGATTTTCATCCTATATGAGTAACAGTAATGAGTAGGATCACCTATTTTATCATCATTAATTGCATAGGTGGAATGTTACAAACTAAGCGTCATCATCAGTTAGTTATCAAGTAAAGTCTAATTAATATTATCATAAAGTTCTTAAATATTATAAATGTAATGTACTTTTTATGCTTTGTCCGAATTGTTTAAAAGTATGTATTTTTTACACAAGCTAATGAGAGTATTAGGTATAGCACTAATAGCACTTTACTTTTGCATAGCGTTTCCTTCTCCGGTATCATGAGTCTATATTAAACTCACATAATATTTTTTCTACATGTTGATTAGGTATATATATTATATAATTATCGAATATGTATATATGCTCGTCGTAGTAATAGTCGTAGTAAATAATCTCAAAAATGTCTTCTTTAAAGTCAGTATTGCAGATATGGGTCATTAATAATGAGGTATATGCTAAAATGCTACAGCATCAAGTAAAATATTTTGTGTAATAGTAAATATCGTAAAACATTATGCAACAATAACAACAAGGGCAGCTTCCTAATTTTCAATGACATCATCATCGACGTTTTCTGTTAGGGAGCTGACCTGATAAGCAAGTGCATTCATCACGATGTGATAGGGAACTACTCCAAGTGGATGAATATCCTTCATCAGGACGTTTGCAGGGATTTTGTGAAATTGGATATACTCCAGAAAGTTGGCTAGAACAAAATTAGCCATAGAAAATCCAAACAAGTTCACACACAGTTCTTTTCAAGTGCGAATAATAATATTATATAGCATAATACTTCCATGAAATTCTCAGACAGTTATGCAAGCTTATTTGTGTACGTAAATCGAGTAGACATTATTATTTACCTATAACATCCTTTAGCTGGAGTTCAGGATTGTTGTCGCAATACTTTTTGCTCCACATCAAAGCAGCCTGCAGAGTTCCCACGAAAAAAAATCAAAGATATAGTTATGTATTATTCTGCTATGTTTTATCGAAATTGTAACATTCCATACAGACTTGTAATATTTATTCATTTTTTACCTGAAACTTTGTGAATTCGTCTGCTTTAAGCTCTTCTCTGACAAGAATCAAGCGCACAACATGTTGTGGTAATAACGTAAATGATCCCAAGTTCAAAACTTCGGTCCCATGTTCATCCACAAATTCTAAGACCTGTGTGTTTGCGTTTGTTATTCAGAAGATCAAATAAAAGGAACCATCATAGATCAATAATAAGATAAAAGGTAATATGAAGTCGAGTGTTTTTTGTATACATTATCATTTTAAATATTATACTGAATTATATTATTTATAGAGGTAGAAATTTTCCTCTTTTCCAGCCTACCTTTTGTACCAACGATTTCGTACATTTGTACTGGATATACCGTTCAGCAGAAGCCAAGAGAGCGCAAACAGTGTCAACATTAATGCAACACTGAACAAAACCCGTGCAAGCCTTTCGGAGTTCCTCCAAACCGTAATAATCCGCTGCGTTCATAACTCCTGAAAATTAGTAGAATCGTTAGGATTTGTTTTGCCTGCCGCAAATCAAGGCATATATATGTATAACTTTCTTCTGAACAAACTCGCTCAGTTCCTTTTTTGTTATTTTTCCTATGTTTAAGATGGATGTATATATAAGTTCTTTACAATGTGTTGAATGCGACAGCCTCACGCAAGTTTAACTTACCCAATAACGTTCTTGGTTGCAACGTGACATAGCCTGTATGAATGTATTCAATCAATTGCCGGAAGACATCAGGCTCAAATTCCTCAATAATCAGGGTTTGATGTTGTTGGGGCTATATTGGACAGTTACCAATAAAGCAGGCACATAAACAAAAGGGGGAAACAACTTATTAATTTTTTATATGTGATGTGCTTATTAATTTCCGTTGCTTCATTCATTTGATTTTAAAAAATGATGGGTAGAAACATAATTATTTACTAGATAAGATTTATTTATGTTCAGCGTAGAGTAGAATGCAAAAAAGTTATTAGAACTGAGAAAACATTAGTAAAAAGAAGGTTTCAAAAATTATGCAAGATAGTTTGAGAGAGAGAAAGATAAAGTAATATATAAAGAGAAATAGATTAACTAAAGAGAAAAAATGCTGACAAAATTGGTTTTGACGTAGCATAAGTAAAAGATTGTTAAATAAACTTAGATTCGAGAAAGTTGGCGTCACGACATCGACCTATGACCATATAGGTAACTCATAGAGGATGATTTCTTCAGAAGAAATGGGGAGAAGCTTTATACGATGATGTGCAGAAAGAAAGAGAGGCATTAGTTATTCATGTTATTTATCTATAAATAGTACACAAAAAGTAGACGACAAAAATACAATAATTTCCTTGCAACGCAGCTCAGGACAAAGAAATCCAGAATGTACACGAGTTCAAGTCAAAAGCCATCCGTCAAAAGTACGGAAAGGCTATTAAAATATCCTAGTCAAAAACTTTGCTGAATGTCCATTCATTCATATGCCACTGATTCCCAATCCGTATGGGAGAGTGCACAACTCATGCTGTTTTCTAAATTAATACTTAAACAAAACTAATTCAGAGTGCCATTCTAAACGTATACCTTTACTTTACTACTGAATGATATACATGATATACATGGTGCAACCATTGATGAATAAAAGGATTATGCTAACTTGCAAAAATTACTCTAAACAAAAGGAATACGGGAGATTATATTGTACGCAAATAAGTTATTTCGTCTGCGATTAGCCCAAAGAACTAAGTAATTGTGCATCACGCGATTTTACGTTTTACGTTAGTCTTGTCTTGGTAAGATTTCCGTTTGTTTGTGTCGCAGATAGATATAGAAACACTTACTTTTATTACATGTGTATAGTTTGTTAGTTTTTCTTGAGAATGGAACAAAAACATGCACCTATTTACTATTATTAATTGGTTTCTTGGTTATCTAGTATTAGAGTAAAATATCTAAAATAGTAGTGTAGGGATGTTTACTTTGTACAACTATATCGAGGAACATATTTTTGGCAACAATCAGATAGATTTTATGTATGCAGAAAACGGGATGAATGGAAAAAGCAATGAATTGTACACAACATTATTATTTAAAAGTCAGTTCACGTAAAAGACTCATCTCATCACTTTTTCTGGTTAATGAGAAAAAAGTCACAAAAGATTTTTTGATGAGCACGATAAAGCAGCACACAAAGAGCATATTTTTGGAGGAAATGGAGAGAAATGAATAAAGACCATTCTGAAAAGGATGTTGCTGTTGCTGCAAAAAGAAAAGTGAAATGTAAGTAAGCGAGCGACAGAGAGACACGAATAGGAAAAGAAAAGGCGAGAGACGATGATGATTATTATGAAGATGATGATGACAAAAGAAATGAAGCTCCATATAATATTCATACGTTTACACACACAAACAGCAACATAATATGCAGTATTTTCCATCAGTGTTTTTACAAGAGGACACAGAGTAAGAATGAAAGTAAAAGCTGGACAAAGACAAAATAGAGAAAGGAGTAGCAGCGCACTCACAATAATGTAGAATGTTAGCACTAATTAACTTCTGCGAAAATCAATATTACGTGGAAAAGGTAAAAGAGATGACAGTAACGACACAAAGTTGAAAAAGGGTTATAATTATTGTAGTTCAAATAAAGTATAGAATAATACGAGGAGGTATTTCTGTGTCTGTGTTAATATATTCCTTATATACAATTTTTAATAACACAAAGAAGAAGGAAAGTAGCAGGAGAAGAAATTGGTTAAACACGACAGAACAAGAACCTCAACTTGAAACAAAAGAATTCATGATGAAGAGTAATAAGGGATACGTATAATAAAACATGAGATTTTAAAGCAGCATAGGTAGGTGCTTAAGTTATATGAATAAGTACGCCTGTTTCAAGGATTTTATATGTTAAGTAGTATAAAAGAATAAAAATGTTTGTACACTATGTATGTATTTCAAAGATAGAAAGTGAGAGACAGAGAGAGAGAGAGAAAGAGAGAAAGAGGAAGTCAGAAGAACAAGTCACCTCAGAGATGGTTGAGAGCTGATGTTGAAATCCTCGCTATAATGTCATTATTTCCGCGTTGGAAAGGACAATATGCATATGAAAGATAGAGAGAGACATACATACATAGAGAGAAGACACACATATAATAAAAAATGTAATTATTTTTCACAGCACACTTTATAATTTTTTAATATTCGGTAGTATGCTCCTCTTTTCTGTGCAGAAAAGGAAAATGGAGGGAAAATGATAATTTTCCTCTGGAAATGTACCGAACAAGGTGATATAAAAATATGTAGGCGTTATCATGATATGTACGAACAGCACTTCAGAACTTTTTGTGGCAGTAAAATTTTGTGCTGATGTGATCATGATGATAATAACATAACATTAAATGGAGGAAAAAGTTGCCATCTCGCTGAAAGTTGATGCTTTATATGATACACATGTAGTGTAGTACTCGACTCACAACAATGCTGCTGCTACCCAGTTCATTTTAATTTCAAAGAAGAAAATTAAAGGACATTATTGTGTAGGATTTATGAAAATTGAATTATTTTCCAAAAAGCATTTTCAGTGTACAAAGTAGTTCTATTGAAAGAGATGTTTTGATTTGGAAGTACCCCTTTACAAGAAAAAATTAACCAGCATCCCCCAAAAAACGTAAACGCCACGTCCTTACTCTGATTTTCTAATACGTTGTCAAGGAAAAAATTAAGTCATTTGACCATGCAATAATAGATCAAATGTTAATAAAAATCGATTCAAACAATTTTCAAATAATTTAATTTAGAATATTTAGTGTAGATAAGTAATGAAATCAAAGACGCAAATGCGTGTATTAACAAGTATCGTAAAAAGGATTAAAAAGTTTGCAGCATCAAAAATGCAGTGAACGCACAACGCTTACAGATACATAGATCATAGAAGACACATACAAAAACCAATGCAAATAATCTGATTAAACATGTTTATGCCCAAAACATAATCTTGCTGTTAGCAAAAATAAAATTCTGAAAAGCAGTAAAAGTTAAAAGAACTTACTGATGGCTTGGATGGAGCATTTTGCATGTTTAAAAGCGGCTCTGAGCTTCTCTTCAGAAATAATCTCAACTTGTTCTCGCTCCTTGGTGCTTCCTTCTTCTTTTGCGGTGACGGTTGTTGGTAAAGTAATTTATAAAACACCCTGAAATCACAGGAAGAAACACCCAATTGTGAAACCAAACAAAGTAATAAAAAGATGCGTACTTTCACTCCCACGCTGTTCTCACATAATAGGGAAATCAAGTTATGTCGCTTAATTGAGCTTTCGAACTCACCTACTTCTCGCAGCCAAAACAGCTCTCACCGCACATACAGGTTCCCTAGTTTCCCCCACCAGAAAGGTAACGTCACAAAGTTCAGGCATGGAGGCCAAGAATTTCATGTCCTCCGCCAGTCCCGTCTTATTTTCGAACGTCGAGAAGTCAGGTTCGTCACCCAGAGACTCCGCCATCATGTAAAATGCTTCACTGAGCATCCCTTCTGTCCTCCACGATGAGTCGGGACAGACTGCCAGCCAAGTGAAAAGAAATCCGAGTGAAAGTTGGGAAAGCTTGGGACTGCTGCTGTGCGTGTGTGGATATGGGAAAGTGAGTGGAGAATAGAAAAAAGTGGAGGAGGGAGATACCGAGCAATATACGATATAAAGATTTATAATATAAAAATGTGTGTCGAATGCTGTAGCAGTAGGTATAGGGCTGTTGCTGGAGAAGATAAGAATATGAAAAAACGGAAGAGAAAAGATATGTAAGATTATATAATATGCAATACTTACGTAGGTTTATATCAAAATAGTGTGCACCATGTGAAGTTTCATTAAGCAACAGATGTGCTAAAGCTATTTCACAGGCTCATTCAAAATGGTTAAGAAAGTGTTCTACTTTTTTATAAATGCCTAGGTATTTGATATGTAAGAGCTTATTATTGTGATCCTGTCAGAAACATAAAATATGAATAAGCTGTTCTGCAACGCAGTAATGATTTGCTCGCATGATAAATAGGCCGAAAACAAAAACAACATCATACTTGGAACAAAATATATATAGAAGTTGATCCAAAGGAGAAAAACAAAACCAGATACTGTTTTCCCATCATGTTATTTATGTCAAACATTGTCTAACTTGCTACAAACAAAAATAAAAAACAATATATATTAGAAACAAATATTGCTGTAACAGCAAATATACGTATTAAACACAGGTGAATAGGATCATGAAGAACTAAATTTGAAATGAATTATTATGCAGTCTGCCGTGGCTAGTGCCTTGAAGAGCTTTTATCTGGTATACCTATATACAATATATGATTAAGAAAGAGAGCGAAAGTACCTGCAAGATAAAGCGGACAGACCGATAAATATATCATAATAAATTTCTATCTCAAGATAATATGCTATTACTATTACTAACCCAAAAGTTGTCTCTATATATTCAATAATATGTCTATGGCTCGAAATTAATTCATTCAATGGAATCATCATGCATAAATCTTTATGGGACATGCTTACTATAATAAGTGCTCAAATTGCATTAGCTCTTAAAAAGCATATAAAAGCTGGAAGCATTGGTCCGCTACTTACTGACAAAATCCACCTACTATAATAAATGACAGTGATACGAGTAATTCACTTTTTCTTACCTGTCTACGGATTTGTATAGTGGACAATAGCGGCAATCACCTTAAATCTTGACGGTTCGCAAGATATTGGTCCTGATCTCACAAGTCGCAAAAGTAGTCGTCGGAGCATAGTTAATGTTAGTTAAATTAGCCCAGCTTATGGCTGGTTTCAAGTGAGCCTCCGTAAAATGATGCACATATGGCTGAATATTGGGTTTGACTGGAAAAGATTATATTGAGGACGGATGGAAAACCAACAGAATGATGATGTAGTACCAAAATGGGCTGGAGGTGGTGGGAGCAGACGCTTCCACTTTTCCTTTCTTCTTCTCTGGGTATTACTAGTGTTAATCAAGTGTAATGTACACAAGTATAAAGTCCATATACTGTTTTTCCTCTCTATCTATCCATATATGTATAGATGAATGTTGTCACGCACATTGCTTTCGGTCGACGAAGGACAAAAAGGTGTAATATGGGTGATATTATAATAACGGTAAATCGCATTCGGTTGAAAGAGACCATAAAATGGAAATAATGAAAAGATTCAGCAGCTGAGGTGTGTACGCTTCAGGTACAGGCAAAATAAGTATTTTGGGAAACTGTAAATAGCAGATGATGAGTACCTTGGTTTTTAATGCGTTATAAATTGAAGTGGTTCAGTAATGAAGGCTTAATACACTTTGTAAATTCGTTATAAAATATATATAAATTGAATGAGTACGTACAAAATATGGTATAGCTGGTATGGTACAAAAGCTGGCTGAAATATGTCGTTAAAAAGTGTGAAGTAGTTATGGTTGGTGGTGTTGGCGTCTTTGGTAATATTGTAAACGATGAAAATATAAAATCTCTACTCAATCACTCAACACATCTTCGCTTATATTCCCACTCCCAAGGAAAAAGGTGAAGGATGCAATTATGATGATTG
>JAQFYG010002712.1:0-14020 GCA_034694325.1 Entomobrya corticalis
TTAACATGAAATCAAAAAATATGAAAACTTTGAACATGATTTTTTTCACTTACACACTTCTGCCGGTTTCCCTCATATATAAAAGAAGACATAGTATACGTTCCGTAGCACTTCAAAGTGCTTTGTCCCAAGATTTAGGGAAAACTATTGCGAATTTCAATATGCTTCTAAAACAATGCATTTTTTGTGACAGGTGCAAATTCATTTGCTTACGAAAATATCTCTTAAAAGTATTTTATCCGTTAAAATATGTAATTGTTTTGCACTTTTCCTTCTCAGGATTGCAAACTACTACCTATAGCACTCAAAATCAATATGCACATTTTTTATGTACAAACTACAGATTGATAGCTACCAATTAGTATATTTTTGCTAACCTTGTTATCGTTATTCCAGTTTAAAATATTTTATCATTTAATGTAGCCAGTGCATTTTTTTGATTTGTCAGTTAGAATGTAACACGACAATATTATCTTAGTCCTTACAGATTTAGTACAGTTATGTCATGATCAACTGATAATGTGGAGCCGTGTCAGTATATGTGTATTTCTTCTACCTTCTCTGCCTTTAAAAACTGAACGAGTCTCTGAAAGTACTATATTTTTCTTCTCTTTGCTTTCACTTGTTTTGCCTGTAATAGTATATTCTCAAAGTGAGTGCATAATAGATGAAGTGAACGTAACTTATCGTTAGTATATTTTCTTTCTCTACTAGATTTGTTTTTCCATCGGCTGCCTGAACTTATTCAGATACAGAGACGCATAAAATGTTTCTTGCATCGTACGTACACTGTATACTCTTTCTGTGTAGGTTTTAAAGACAGTGAAAGTAAAATCTCTTTTTTGTCCAAAGAAAAGAATAGGTGCTCCAACTAGATTCCAAGTTCTACTGTAAAATTTCAGTAGAATATGACTTTGAAAAGCAACAACGGTTGAGCTTTTTGTAGCGGTAGTTGTTTTATGATTTTAGTTTCTCTTTTTTCTAAATTATATGGCTGTTATTCCTCTTGTTCCTCGTGCATGCATGCATGCATGACTTCAGGGAAAAGTCAGTTAGTTATACTGTGAGTGGAGATCGAGTGAAGTGGTACAGAAGTAGTAGGAGTATAAAGACACAAAGTCAGAATGTACCAGAACGATGACTACTGAAGATCCATGAGTTTAATATCTAAGCAGGTAATATTGCGTATAGGAAAAAGGATTTTGATATGTATAACATGTACATATTTAGATAAGTACCCATGTGTGAATACATAGTACTTTTTATGAAAAAGGTATGAATGCAATATGTATACTTTCCTCTTTTTCTATATGGCCATGTCTTTCATTCACTTATCCAGTCTGACATAAGGTGCAGAACAATAATATGGAGAAAAGGAGAACTACACGCAAGGAACATAGGTGGTGAGGAATACATAAGGTATGAAGAGAAAATAAAGAAGGCAAAATCCATCTAGTTTGTAGGAGGAACTAATAGAAATTCAAGAAAAAAGAAGCCGAGTGAGTGAAATGGGGAAAAAGAGGAAGAAGAAAAACTCTTAAATCTAAGTCCAAAATGCTCTGATGGGCTGCACAAACGTAAAATTTTACTCAAGGATACCAGTCGTAATGCTTGTTGGATGGCAGATGAAATGGCTGTACAAATATTCCTGTCGTATCGTATATTTAAATTCACGAGCTACCGGCTATGGTCACATACATATTAGCAAAAAGGGATATATGGTATCCTTGCTCCCTGAAAAAAAAAATATATGTGTATATATATTAAGCATTTTTACTGCTGGTCTCTTATAGAGAAAATAATGTTTTTCTAAAAATCTTGTTACAAATATTGCATCGCCACGAGTTGACTTGTACATTTTTTACACAATTTTGTTTGTACCATCATACCACCGCACCACAGCAGTAAAGCCACCACCTCGAAAAGCCGTGTGGGTATACAAGATACTTAGTCTTTCCACCTATATTTATAAAATACATATACACACATTTAAACTTTGTGTTTTGGTTGTGTGTGCTCACAAACAAACTCATAGTAGTAGGTACTTTTGTTGATCTTTCCCGAAAAAAGCTATCTGTAAATAGACTAGGTATATTCCTGTCTCCAAGATGAGTTTCGTTTTAGGAGTCAACTGAAAAAAAGTACCGAGAAACTGAAAATGTAGATAATATTGTGTTTTGTGTAGTTCCTTCTGCACAGCACACGATGAAACACACATAAATATGTGTACAGATATATATGGGCAGAAGTTGCTCGTCTAAAGACGGTTGTGAAATGGTAAATACAAAACACACAAAACGCCTACAACGTACAATTTGTTTGTGCTTTTCTTCTTTGGAAAGTCATAGTTCGGGAATGGCTTTTTAAGGGATGTGACAATTGATGCCACTGGGATGGAACAAGTTTCCCTCTAGATAATGTTTTTGGCTTTTCCCCTTTCATTTTCTGCAGTTTAATAAACATCATGGAGGTGTTGGACAGTATGCGACGGTAAATAATGAACAAGTTTGTAAAGCAGTCAAGGAAAATAAGATAAGTTGAAATTTAATACCGAGTTGACTTCTGTCGTTTAGTCAGGTTTCGCGAGGTCAATATTTAAAAGTGAGGATGCAATTCAAGTTTCTTTAGCATAGTTTTCATATGTTGGGAGAGTGGATTTTATAACTATATTTTTCAAATTAATTCCCAAAGTTATACACCAAACTTTTAATTGATAACAAGGTTATGTTCTAAATAATGGTTTATCCATGTCTTGATGAATAAAGAATTATATCTTGTTTGAAGAAATAAATCTACAGCTTAAAGTGTTACTCGGTGCAATTTTTTGAAAAAAAGTGATAATAATCATCTACTAAATATTGTGTAACAGGATGACAAGACTGTGAATACATATACACTTTTCTCCTTGAGCCCTTTCTTTTACTTCTTAAAAATTGAGAGATTAGCATGCGTAACGTAACCGTCACGGCCTTTTTCATCACAATCTTTAGTTCAGTTTTCCATTGTATATTATTCTTCTCTTTTCGAATGAATGTGTCTGGGTGTGCGTGTGTAAAAGCGCTAAGAACTCTGAGCTCAATAAGTGTATGTGCATTGAGAAAGCAAGATACATTTCAGCTTTCTTTGCAAGCACACTAGGCAAAGAGGGCGAAAATATGGCGGTGTAGATTGGAGAAAGGGAAAACGAAACATTGTTGAGCTAAGAGAAAATGGGGGCAATTGCTTTCGTCTATTGAAATTCTTTTCTCCCCTTTCTCGTTTCCCTTTCACTTATGCCTTTTCTCTTTTTTATTCCCAAAAAACATTTCGTTTTGCCTTCGTCCCTTATAGTATATTTATGCTAAAGGAAAAAGAAAACGTGTGAGTGGAGAAATAGCTAGTGTGTTCCATAATACGTAGTATGTACAATCATAATCTTTGGAAAGGGGTCCTGGGAGACCCATTCTCTGTCACAGTTCCAAGAAAACAATTGAGAAATGTGCCCGCAAAAAGCAGTAAATCACAGTATACCTGTCTTTCACATTGTTCTTGTGAAGGCTTCCAGTGAAAAAATAAATGCCTGATTTGATAGAAAATCATCAGGAGGAATAATAAAAATGTGAAGCTTGAAAGAAGGCAACATGTCGTGTACCCAATGCTCATGTACTAAACCACAACGCTCTCAGACTACCGACATTATAGTCAATGTGACGTCTCACGACGACAAGTTAAATCCGGCCTCGTGTTATCAACTTTTTTCTCACACAACTGTCACTTTTATGAGCGAAATGAAATAATCATAATGTGTAATGTTAGAAATATTTCATTGCGATGTACTTTTTTTACAAAACACTCACTTTTGTGTTTAAAAATCTTCATATTTTTGTTCTAGTTTCAATTGAACCATTACTTTTTGAGTCCCATTGATGTGCGGAAAAGTCCAATTATGTATATCTTATTATGTATAGTTCTAAAGCTTTCAATACTTTTTAACATTGCATAACCAAATTCAGTAAATAGTCAGAATCAGTACAAGGAAATGATTCTGTCTGACTATTTACTGAGCTTGAATGCTTGATGTCTTAATTTTTTAAGCCTGTTTCTTAATGCTTAGCAAAATTATATTTATATACATTGACAATTAAGGGGTACATATTTTTATTTGCCTGATTCTTTAGGGTATGATAACATATATGAAGAAAAGCTAGAAAGACAACTGGCGAGTATTCATATATATCCTATATATTATAATAGTACAAACGCTATGTCTTATGCCAATGATTCTTAAATTACTTAGGTCGTGAAAAAACTATAGTTTTGCTTTTATGCTCGTTGGATGAACAAATGCTTTATTTTGCTTAACTGGAAGATGAAAAGTACGAAGGCTAGGTGTAAGATGGGTATATGCGGGGTAAATGGTCGACAAACTGTCAGCTAACAGTGTTATTTTTATAGCTAGTACCTGGAGCTCAGGTAGGTGTACAGCAACTTGGCGATCTCTATTTTTATAATAATAATAATAATAAACTCACTTGGTTTCCACACCTAAAATAAAATAATCCAGTGAGTATTTGCACATCACACCACTACCGACAACCAAGCTACCATTATCGTCATATTATCTTGTGTGCTTCACATCACACCCCTTTAGTTATTACAAAACATACGCTTAATGCTATATTGCAAGAGAAATATATATTACTATTCTTTTGCCTTTTCCTTTTCTGTCTCTCGGTTTATGTTTCTGCAACTTGATCAACAAGGGTGAAATTTGAGCTTGTATGTATAGGACTCATAAACAGGACTTGGAAGATGGTATTGCAGCGTAGTTGTAGTAATAATAGCAATTCCTTTATGTTCTCTTGCTGTAATATTATGTGTAACTGTAAATGTGGATGGGGATATCAATGTACATTACTCTGGAATAAAAGAAACATTATGTGGAAGCGATAACACGAGTAAGGGCTGCATTGATATAGCACTGTGTAGTGAATGAATCTACAACATAATAGAAATGAGGAGAGAGCGATAGAGAATAATATATTGTTACTACGAACCGTAAAGTGTTGGGTGGAGAAAGTAAAAAGTAAATAAGTGTATCATGTAATCATGTATTACCACTACCACCTAATAGATATAAAGAAAGGAAGCAAAAATGGTGAATGATATTATAATAGCAATATTATGGGAGAGTGTGATAACTCATGGAAAAGCCCTTTAAAATAATATACTAGGTTTGTATTAATGCTGCCACTTTTCCCTCCCATTATTGCACACAAGAGAAAATGTGGATATTATGTAATGGGCTGCACAGCTACACGTTTTCTCATGTTAAAGAAGTAAAACTACGATAAAGTGATTATGTTGTTATTATTATTAAGGTAAGATTCTATCAATATATCTTTAGAATCCTAACAGGTATGTACAGACTCTAAAAGAAGATGTTAAGTGGTATATTTCTGGGGCACTTTTAAACATATATACTTCCTTGTTCACGTGTTCTCATCATTCAATTTCTCTTGTTTGCACGAAGGAATAGTAGTAAAAAGAATGAAAAATGTCATTGTCATCATTGCCATGTGCTGTAAATTGTGTAAGATTGCTAGTTGCTCTTGGTGTTGAGGAGATTCTGCTTAAGCGTGTGCTTTTGTCTGTGTATGTATAAGCTTTCCATTGTCATCAGACTTGTCGTCGTCGTCAGAGCAAGAGGAGAGGATGATAGCTAAGAGGAAAGAAAAACAATGAGGATGACGACTATGATGAAAATGATGAAACAGAACATTGGCAGTAAAGCAGACAACATGACAACATAAGACGAAAACGGCAGGAGGAGAGAAGTAGATACGAAAAAAGACACCAGTAAGAGTGCATATTATAGACTTTAAGCAGCATATTCTATCTGTAATAATGGAGAAAGGAGATGATGGCAAAAAGTATTTAATAGTTGGGCGCATAACAGTGTGCAAGTACAAGGGCAACTTGTGAGAGAAGTGAAAGTATTGGTATTATAAAAAAATGAACAAGCCTGTATATTCTGCGCTATCTAGTAAGTATATTCTAAAAACGACCATTTACTCTGCTGCTGCACAAAATTCGGTATAGTTGACATGGCTGTTGGTAGTGGTGGTGATGGTGAAGGAAAAAAGAATCAAGAAGAAGAGAAAAGGACAGAAGGAATTGAAGCGAGAAAAATTTTCGTTTTCTGTTCAAGACAACGTTGCTTTTGCTTCAGCAGCTTCTTATTTTCCTCTTTTCTTATTTCTTCTCTTCCGCCTTTCTCTCTTTCTTTCTACCGTCTTATTATTATGTTACTACTACCTAAACTTGCATGCATTTATATAACACTCAGAAAGAGAGAGAGTAATACACAGAGAGAAATAGAAAACTCGTTGTCGTCGTGTATATCTACAATAACTGCATGTTTCATGTTTGCTTTTATACATGTTGTAAATGTGTGTGCTTAAGCTTCACTTTGCTTTCTTCTGTTCCTTTGGTTTTGCTTGGTTTGACTTTGCCTTAAGTTTAGTAGTTGTACTTGGATTGAATTTTCTTGAGCCAGGCCAAAGCCAAGCCCTTTCTGTCTATGTGTGTGTGTCTTTCTCTCTTCTATTTCTTTACCATTTTCTCTGCAATTGACGTGTTTCCTTAAAATGAACTAATGTGCTGAGAGGGTGACTGTGTTTAAAAGACCGTACACCGTATTTCAACAACTCTATATGAACAGCTGCCTACTTAACATTATTATATTTATATAACAGTTGAATTATAGAATGGAACAAAAACTATTACAGCTCGACAACAAATGCACGTTTAAAATATCAAAAAATGTTTTAATATGTAATTTAGATATCTTGAAGAGAATTTAATATATAATTCGATTATTTTATTTTTAAGGGGATGTATGTGATAGCTGCAAAGATTGAAATAAGACAGGGAAATATTATTGATAGAAAAGATGATCTTACCGGTACTAATGTTTAATTAAATAATACTGAATATGGAAGTAATAGTACTGTTAAATTCATTGAAATAGTTGTTTTATTGTTACTAGTAAAATGTTACAAGATATAAATAGTAAAACATACAGTAAACTTTAGTTCAATCTTCTTATGTCTATACTATTTCGTTAGAAATAAAACTGAAAATTAAACGCAAGTTTTTAAATGCTTGCTTTCATCATCAAAAAATATTGACAAATTTCTTGAATATCGTGAATACGTTATTATTTGGTAATCTTATAGGTCTTTCATCTTTGAGTTTGTTTTTAAAGTCATCAATATTGTCATCAGTTTTATAATGCTCACTACAAAAAGCTATTATAACTAATGTAAAAGTTGTTGTCATTTGTTAAAATAACGAATTTGCTTTTTGTGTATTTCTAGCTACCAGTTTTTTGGTTTTATAAGAGTCTTTAAGCTATTCGAGCAAAATATTTATCAGTTCGTTTTTTTATTTTAGAGATGCTTTTGCGACTTTTTCCAATGAAATGTGTTTCCTGCAATTTAATTAACCCAAGAAATTTTCTTAGCTGTCTATTTTAAACTGATATTGTATATGTATTAAGTTTGACCTTTGGGTAAATATGTTTTACAAAGTAAAATACTCTTGTAAAGTATTCTGAAAAAACTTAATTATGTTATCATCAGATAGATTATACTTTTAACTATTCTATTCTATGCACAAAGTGTGAAAAGATTGTGATTCAGAGTTCTGTCAAACACTTTCTGCATCTCTGGCAAATTGCTACGATCAAGAATATTATGTTTATGTTACATTTTACCGAATCGACAAAGTTGTCATTTATTTAGCTCGCCCTCTTTCTCACAACATTTCACCAAGTTATTACAAATAATTTAACTTGGGTAGATGAACTCGTGCTGAAAAGGGGTGGCTATGGGAAACTATTGTATTCCTTTACTGCATAGGTGATTTTCGTTATTTTCCTAACTGTCGTTCTCAACAAATGGCCATTCAGTACAGATGCTGATTTCTCCTTTGGAAATAAAATAAACTAATAGTTATAGTTTTAGATCGAGATTATATTACCTTTGTCAGGCTTCTTACGCTAAACTTGTGTCCATTCCAAACGAATCGAGTGAATGAAAGGAGTGATGGAATTCTAAAAATTCTCTGGTACGAGACTATATTTTTTTATTAATATGCATTTGATAACATTTTGCCTCAAAGTTCCTAGTTCCTACAATCACGTATCAGTTGATATACATCATCAGCTTTTTGAATTTTTGATGTAGTCTGCCCTTCTGGAGAAGCTTGCTATGCACTCCTTCAAACTAACCGGTAGTTGTTCGGTGCTGTGCATGATGCACTAAATAAACTAAAGTATACTTATATACCAATGTATCACGTGCACTTCCATATAATAAAGATCAGAATGTGATGACAAATTTCTTAATTAAAGATGAATGGCTCGTGTGATTGTCAGAAATTTGGAAAGTAAAAGAGATGAAGAAAGAGAGGCTTGCCCGTGCCTATGAATTTTGAGAAGGAAGGAAGCAAGAAGGGACAGCCGAATTGAGTTTCACACATAGCTTCACTACTACTTTACTTACTTGAGCTAAACGACATAAATTAATGGCCATGCTTTAAGTTCTCTTTCGTTCTGCTTTTGCTTGATTTGCTTAGCATTTCATTTGTGTGCCTAACCAGGCGAGAAGTAGAGTAAATAAGTGGTTTGTGTATTAGCTTCCTTCAAGGAAATAAACCATGTCTATTCAAATATATATTTTTATACGGAGTGAGATTTCACGTATAATATATGTTTCTTCAGGGATAAGAGCAGGCACCAGATGAGCAACATGAAACAAAATCTATAGTACACTGTATACTTGGATAAACAAGAGGCAGCAGCACCAACAACCTATAAAACAGCAAGCATCTTTGAGATTTGAGGATACTGGTTAGTGGCCACACCGCGGTATTTGAGAGCAAACTTGTGTTTTCCTTCTACTTTTCTCTTATAATGCTTCTGCTTCACTGACGACATCGAAGAAGAAGAAGAAAGCGAAATATAGAAATGTTTCAGAAGTTTTCGTTTCATTCAGTTCCATCAAGCAGTTCTGTTTATTCCGAATATCTACATCATCCGATTTTTTCCCATTTTCACCCAGTTGACGTACACAAAATTAAGCTTCTGGTTTTAACGGCTGTATATAATAAATGTATAGCCAATCCGTTCTTATTCAATGTCATGATTGACTGACGTTTTCATTCGGTAAAAGGTACAAGTATTTTCTAAAATCGTATTGTGAAAAATTTAAAAGTAACCTATTCTAATATTTTTCCCATTTTGTTTAAATGGTGTTCACAACATGGTTTTTTGAAAATAATTTACATTAAAAAAAGAATTTATATACAATTTTACTAATGCTTCAGAATAATATTGCACTTGATGGAGTCCAACACGGTCCATTCCAGTTCATTATTCCACGTAGTTTTTATACTTCATTATTGTAGAGCATTTTTCTTGAGCTGCGAGCTTAAAGATCTGTAAGCCTGCTTGTTGGTTACCCCAGCTTCGCTTGAATGCCTGCTTACAGCCCCGTTTTCATTTGCCTCCGCACAAACCTATCTATATCAATGTAATGTTTCTCTTTTTATCTGAGAGAAAGGACATGGAAAACTTTAAAAGTTGAAAGTGAATAGTGCTTGAAAAAAAAACTTTGTCGAGAAGTACAAACTGGACGGACGAAAGAAAAACGAATTCGCGTAAAATATGTATTCGTATCTCCATCTTACTTTTTTCTTCTTCTTCACGGCAATTGCTTATGTATATAATGGCAGAAAAGGAGGAGAGAAGATGGATAAAAGTGCTCTTACGTAGATTACTATTGATTTTACCTAGATAATACACGGCATTTACACCGTCTTGGTATATCCTACCGAACATTGAGCAAAGTACATTGAAAAATAGCATACCAATGAAACTCAAAACGAGAAATAATCCATCCGTGTAAAGTCCATACACGTTCGTTCGTTGGGGAGACGAGAAAGATATAAAAACAACCAGAAGTAATATTTCTACCTTTTCCTTCCCTTCTTCCAGAAAGAAAGCATCTTTCCTACTGTTGCTTATACATTCTTTAATTCCAGAAAAGGAAAAAAAGAAACATGAGGAAATTTATTCTACTTAAAAAAGTCTAAGGGTTGTGGGAGATGATGATGACCTAAGAAAAAAGTCCTGCACGCAGCATAGTATAGTAGTATATATTCCTCTAATTTACTACATATTTGTAGCATTAGTGAATAAGGTATAATATTATGTACATGTATACCTATATACCTCCTTTAGGTACATTATTATAGGTAGCCAAACAAAGCTTCATTTTACAAATGCTCACAGAGAGTCTCCTTTACAACACACTCTGACTGACTGAGATGATTCATGGTCTCACTTCGGAAAGCAGCTTGTAAACTTGCATGGTTCTTTTTCTGTCATGTATACGCGATGTGTTCTCACTCTTATTTATTTATAGATACGCATCATGTCATATACAGCAGAATTATATGCAGCAAGCTTGCCTCTGTCTTCTCTCTGTTCAGGTTTTCTATACGAAAAACCAAAACAGCATCATCGTCGTCTTTTCATCTTTCTAGACGCATTCCCGATTACGACAGAAGAAAAAGTAACTCCAAGTGAAAGCGAAAGCCAAGGTGTAAAGTAAACAAAAAAATTTGAAGTGTGTATGTATTTATAGATGTGTACCTATATAAATATCATTCCTTACGCTGGAGCTCAGCCAATGCTATATAGGTATGCTGTTAGTGGATGAATGGTGTTGTGAAAGGAGAGGAAAAATTGTACTTTTCCAAATGCAAACAATCTCTAAAGTGACAGAATATTATCTGTAGAATGGAAGATGAAAAAGAAGCATGACGTGGAGCGTAAGTGCAGAAGAAGGAAAAACAGAGCTGTTTCGATATTACGAACAACGCTGTCGTGTTTTCTTCCACCTTTCCACCCCTTCACTGTAGAGAAGTATAATATATGAGTGCAAGGTATGGCATGTGCACACTTATTCACAAGATTTTGAGGACAAAGATGATCAGAGAGTCAAGTCAGGAGCCTTGAACCTTTGCTGTCTTCTAATTGTATCAGAAAACCTTCATTCCGTTCCCAACTTATTTGAATTAGAATAATATTCAACGATGAAACTACCATAAAATCTACTATAACGAAAGAAATAACGTTTAAGTAAATTTTTACCGTATTGAAAAGGAGTCATTGTAATGTGACGGGTTCGCATAACCGTAATTAAAGGCCTTGTTAAAGTAAAATTACGTAAGCATAGTATGTATACGTATATTCTCCCAACCTTTTACTTACAAAGGTTTAAAGGTTTGTTGAAAGATTGTATATAGGCGTACTGAAAAATTAAGGAAATCAGGGAGAGTAAAAACTTGACATACAGCTTTTGATAAATTTGTTGACGACTTGACTCTTATCCATATTTTCATCGACATATTGTTTTAGTACAACTTGTTGTTTGTTTGCATGTTACATTAAGAAAATAGAATGTTTGATTATGTAGTAATAATAAACAACGTAAACATTTTCCCGAAATTATGATTATTTTACCATATACTTTACTCCTGTAACAGAATAGCTTACACTTTAACATCAAGATATGATCATCAGTTACGTATTTTTGGGTTTGCACCCACACCACCCTACCAAAACCACCATATCACTAGATAATCATCAACCACCGCAAAATAGCAAAGATGCATCGCAGCTGGTGGTAAGGGAGCATAATAAATTTTAAAATGGAAAATAGCCGGCTGAGAATTAATGACAGAGGGCCTTCTAGCCTCTTCAATTTGGCTTATATTGCTTTAGAATGAAAAATATTTGGAAGTACGCTTGTGTTGGTTTTTTGGCATAGTCTGCTCGACAACAGCCGCCAACGCCAACAACCACTTTCTTTTTATTTCTTAGGGGATCAAAAACATCTTTAAGGAATATCTAATATCCATCCGGTCATAGAAATAAGGAACGTGCGTATTTTGTTTACATATTGAATACCGAGTTTACTTAAGATAAGCGTATTTCCCTCTTGATGGGTGACTCTTCTTTGTACCTTACTATATACACTTCGATATTTACACAAACCATGAACAATAAACGTGCATAATAATATGCAGCTTTACACCTATTTCTCTTTCCCTGGAACGTTGAACATTACTTAAGAAAATCCAAAAGAAAAAAGTTGCATAGTCAAAGTACAGCTTTTTAAAGAAATAAAACTTCTTAAAGAAGTTTTCTAATGCCAAAATGCCGTTCGCTGAAGCTGTCTTTTATGTTACCTTACTTGATAGAGATAAGTTTTACACAGTTCTTATAAAATATCTATTACTAGATATCAATGCCCGTCTTAAATGAGGGGCTCTAGAATAGAACTAATACAGTCATAATTCGTGTGCCTCCCCAATATTTAAAACAAATCGCTCATGTTTAAAACGATTTTATCGGATCTTCGGATATACTCAACCATGTTAAAAGGCAAACATATTACTTTTTGCAGGCACATTTCCCCATTTTGCAGTTCTCAATATAAATGCTTGCGTCCATATTGAACGACCTTGAAGATGTCTGTAAAAATGTCTTTGAGCCATCTTGGAGAACATTCAATCAAAAATAATCGACCAAGAGTTACATGCATACCTATTCATGTTAAAACATGCCTTCTTTAACAGTTATTTTTTACCGTTTAAAATTAACATTCTGCATTTCTTAATAAATAAATAAAATAAATGGTTATTCTACATTGCATGACCTTTGTAATAGCATGTAAAAGAATTGATAAATTGATATGTTTGGACCCTTCTTGGAAAACGTTCGACCCAAAGTATAGCCAAGAAATGCCTAATATTTTATTATAATAGATAAGAGAAAAATAAGCACTATGGAATGAACATTTTCCTGCATGCTAGTAGTACTTATGCGAGCATTAAATGTACAAAATGTGTGAACATTAGTATTTCAGAGTTGTTGTGTTTTGAACTAACTCTCCAGCAGCTCTCTTTAGCTTTTCCCTCCATCGGTCTGACCTGCTGACGTTAATATTGCTGATCGTATCTCCCTTGCGACTTTCTTCT
Source organism: Entomobrya corticalis (assembly GCA_034694325.1). NCBI lineage: Eukaryota > Metazoa > Arthropoda > Collembola > Entomobryomorpha > Entomobryidae > Entomobrya > Entomobrya corticalis. The sequence continues at coordinate 13,096 of JAQFYG010002712.1, forward strand.
TCCTTCCTTTCTTCCATCTTCCTTCCTGTATTTATTTATACCTTGTATCTACAACCGCCGCCACCAGAAAAAATATAGTCATCTATCCCGTCCTCCTCCTAATGCGCTCTCATGTATTCCTGCACCCTACCATTTATTTCTCACAAACAAGCAAAAAATAAGCACGCATAATATATTATATTCTTTATATGTCTGTCTAAAAAAGTCTAAAACAACGTGATACGTAGATGCATTGGATAATATTTTTTGTACGGATGCTCCTCCAGGTTTAGAAGTCATTCCTTCTGCTATTAGTTTTACCATCACCCCATCATCCATCCATTACTTTTTCACTTAAATTTATCTTGCCTCTTTCTTCCAGCTTACACTATGCACTTCCCACATTAGATTATTTACTTTTTTAAAGAAAAAAGGAGAGAGAGAGAGAGAAAAGGAGAAAAAAGTTGCCGCCACTACAACACAACCACCACTACTTTCTCTGCCTGTGTTGCTGTTGAGGAGGAGAAAAAGTGCTTAATTCTTTAATCGGATAATAGATCTGTTGAAAAATGTAGCAGGCTTCAGCTTATCCTAATGTACCATAATAATTTTTTCTGTCTCAAAAATGTACAGAATTTTTACTACGTCTTTACATCGTTTACATCAGCAATAAAAAGAAATTAGTCATTCATTTAGGCATAGGTTTAGAATTTCAATGAATGGCAAAAATCATCATCGTGCAATTTAATGTGGAATATAATCGCTCGCTTCCTTTCATATTCACAACGTACACTAAAGTATTTTAACAATATCACAGGTATACTTTTGTACTTTGTATTTTACGAACATACATGTAAAACTAATGCATGAACTTGGAACATGTATTTTTCTTTTCCACATTCTTGAATTGGATTTGTATTCAGAAGATTACGTCTGTGTTTATTTA
>JAQFYG010002713.1:0-14019 GCA_034694325.1 Entomobrya corticalis
GTCATGGGAGAGTGACTGGCGTTCACAGTATCCTTCTAGAGTCTCCTTTCTCTAGTCAAGAAGCATCTAGTGAAAAAACCCCTAGTAGGGGAGCTAGCTCTGACAATAATAATGTATCAACAAGTCATATATTGAAAAATACGCTATAAGGCTATTAAGGCTATATACCTATTATATACAGCATGATGACAATGAAACTAAATTGAAACGTTTATGCATGTGAAAACAGATATATAGTAGCTGTTGTATATAAATATGATATATAAGAACAATTGAATAAATGGATAAATGCTGTTGACCCAACCACTTCGACAAAGTACTTCCGGCGACAGTATTGGGGCATCATGATACAGATGAACTAATAACGTCCTTATTGAAGTTGTTGCCCCTTACTTGTCTCCTTAAATTTGTGCCAAACTGTCAATCAAATTATGCATTATCTTGTCACATAACAATAAAAAAACTTGCTGGTATAACCATCGGATAAATAACAATGTTCCCAACATTAATGGTTAAATTATAGTTTTGAACCTTTGTTCTCTGCCCTCTGCCCAGTTCAATCACATTTCGTAGCTAATTATCCAAAGATAGCAATAGATATTAACATTTTGCAGATTGTGCTAAGAGAAAAACCTTAAAAGTGAATTTAATCACTTACTATTCATGATGGTTTTCCTGATACTATATTTATATCGTTTGTTTCATCTTCTGTATATTATAGTACGTGGACTGTGGACCAATAGTTCACAAGGAAGATCTGCTGAGCTGAGTTTATCTGGTTGGCTCTATCAATCAGGTATGCTTAAATTGAGTACCCATGAACCCATGTCTCTTGGCATATTAGTATGAAGTATGTAAATAATATGTTGATTTATTAATAGTTGAAGACAAAGACTTTCAATACTTTGTATTTAAGGTTTGAAGAAAATCAAAAGGAGAGATTGTGGATATTGATAGGGATTCAAGCTTATAGTATATTTGGAGACGTGAGAATTCTGTTGAAGGTAAATCGATATGAATATTAATTGTCGTGACGGCGGTGATTGCTTGCTGACGCTGATTGTGACATTCAGGCCTCCATCGTATCGCAACAGAACTTGCTACAGAGCAGCATGCAGTTACAGCAGCAGAACGTTGTGATTGACTGATTAACGATGATAGTAAAAAACCAAATGCATCGACGAACAATGTAACTTTATCCACATATCCACCCAATATAACTAATATATTATTATTGGTGTTGCAACTGCAGTAGAGAAGTAAATATAGGTAAGGTAGACGAGTGCAGGATTGAAAAGTGCAGACGTCATCATCATAATGTGTTTAGAAGCAGTTCACTTTGACCTCAAGTCGAAGTTAGGAAAAGGATACACAACATTCATCATAGACTTATAGATAATTTTTTCTTATTATTACTTATTAATAATAATACTGCAATTTTTAATGCACATAAATTGTTACTGCCTATTTTTTTTACAGTACTATCATTTGTTTTATAGCTACCTCACGCGCTCTGTTCGCCCCTTTTATCGCTTCTTTGTTAACCATCAGGGAAAAAAATCTACAAGCTACACAACACACTTTTGTTACTTGTTTATCATGTGCCTATGCACGCTTGAAAGATTTTTTTTTCTACCAAAATTTTATCTATAAAATACACGAAAATCTCATAAAACGAAAGTATAAAAATAAGATGAAATATATCATAAGATCACGGGCTAACTTCTCAGCATTATTTTGATACACTAACAAATCATTAAAAATACTTTGTAGCTCAAATTACGTTGTAAACGAATAATTTTGTATATAAATATACCAAATCGAAGTTCTGTTATACTTTGTTCGGTTTATAATGCATGCGCATGCATCATGCTTGAGCAGATAAAATATGGCTTTACGATGCAACATTCATTTATCATTTATTGTCAGTTTTTCCTCATTTGGGGAATAACAAGAAAATCACGTAAATATATAATATTTTGTAATGTTTAGTGTATCCAACCGAATAACTAAAAAATAAAATTTTTCTTTCTTCAAACTTAAAGTTTTGTACAAGGCATTATCTCATCGTCAGCATAAAAATCGACCGACCGTGGAAAACTTCACATGATGATGGTATAAAGAGGCAGAAATAATAGTGGTATCATTGTAGTGGTGATATGGCTGTTAAAATAAAAGATAATATAGGCTTTTAGTAGATGTACTTGGGATATTGGAACGATTCCTGAGTTCATAGGGTATAATGTAATTACAAAGGAAGGATTTATACTTGTACGGCACTTGATATAAGTTCACATAGGTATATGCTCATATAAAATTGTTGATGATATGGTGAACTATAGGAATATAGACTATAGATAGAGGCTATATACGTAACATTGAAGTATGCAACGATACACCGTGCATTAAAGCATAAAATACTGTGCAAAAAAACAATTCTAGCAAAAGCAAAATTTTTAAATAGATGCAGTCTTGCTCGAGTGTAAAATTATGTTTGTCGCCTCATGTTTTATTATACACAGATACTATGTATTTTATAGGCGGTATTTGCACAGAATTTATGTCCTTATAATTATTGTTATGCACGCAAAATTTTCCTGTTGATCTCGTATAGAGTAAATATATGATAACCAGTACCATACCATAATTATCATCATGATTATGCATAAAACAAGTTATGTCAGTACAAAGAAATGTTCGTACCCAGAGAACAAGTTCAAGTAGAAGAAATAATATTATTCAGTACAATAAAATACAATAGTCAATTGAATCAAAGAAGAAACAAAGTTATAAACCAAGTTATTATAAGACAGAAGAATTTTGTTTTGATCGCAGAAAAGAAGATTGTCTTCTCTCACAAGTCGTTTGTATAGTTGTACAACAAGTCTCTCATGTAAAAAATGCCCACGAGCAAGCATTATTTTTGTCTATTTTTATAGTTCACTTTTAAAAGTTTGATAAAAACATGTTTAGGTATGCAAAATGCAAATATCCATGTACTTCAGCGAATAAATATAAAAGCAAGGCTGAAATTAAAATGTACTTTTGCATTCGGTCGTTGGGAACATCTCTACAACTCAGCAATTGATAGCCATGCAGCTGCCAAAATAGATAAGAAATGGCAAAAACAATCTTTATTTAATCTACTCAAGCGGACCAAGGGGAAATGAAATAACCTTTAACCTAAAACCTTCTTCATTCCAGATGCCGATGATTGCCAGAAATTGCAGCGCATTTAATTTTTGAAGGAAAGAAAAAGCAAAACAGGGAAAGTGTAAAATGCAAAAAAAATAGTCAAAAAAGAGAACGCGAGAAGTTTGAACTTTACAAAAACGAGACGTGAACAACATAAAGTGTACCTACGTGCCTTTGAAAGTCCTTCAAACAAGTTCAATAAATGGCACATGCAATACAAAAATACAAATACAACAATCATTTTTAGATTATGCAATTTATTCTATAATAATTCCCATTTCTCAACCATATAATATATGAAAAGCGGCGAATGAAATATGCTATATGATATTCATACCAACACTAAAAAAGTTTCACAAAAAGGAAGGTTGAAGCGTCGTGTCGTGTCGTGGCATACGGTGTAGGATGTACAATAAAGTGAAAAGGAGTCAACAGATATGCCCTTATGAGAACAACCTCGAGTTTGTTGTATGGCAGGTTTCGTTTTTCCAAATTCATCACAACAACTTACCTTACCTCTCTTCTAAAATAGTCTTTCTGCGCTTGATGATGACTCTGATTCTGATATAATCTCGCTCTTTACACACTTATATCAAAACCCAACATAGAATTTTTTTTGTTATAAGTCAGAGTCCATGTGTCTGTGCTTAATATCTATCTACTTCTATCTATCTATCTACCACCACACTTTAACAGACTTGGGTAACCTCATTACATACATTCCATCCATTCTCTTATTCTTCTTTTTTTCTCTATCCACCAGAGTCAGAGCCAGAACAACTACTTGCTATCGAATATTCTGTGCATATTAAATAATAATACCTAGGAGAGGACGCGACGAATGAATGTGGGTACGAATGTACGTCGTTGAAAAAGCCAGATACACTGAATATATTATAAGGTGGGAATGTACACGTTTTCACTTGGCTTTCGTGCACATGCACGATGGATTTTAAGTTGATCTTCTATAACTTGCCCGTGTCCTAATGTAGTAATAAAACAAAAATAATAAAATAAAATGTTATCAGTACACTTGTTTGGAGTATCGAAGAGGCAGCTACTTATTACACGAGCTCTCTTGCTCTCTAACTTGAAGTTAACGTCATCACTATTATCATCGTAATCATCAACCAAACACCAGAGCAGAAGCATGAAACGAGTTATGTAAAATGTGCCTAATGCGAATAAAATCAAGTACGAAAGAAGTTAATGGAAGCTGCTATCTATCTTTAACAGACAGGGTTACACACGCTAAGCGAGAAAATGTACCCAATAACTACTTTGGAAGCAACAGAGCAAAAACTAAAAATAATTTACTTGGACATCAGCACCATCATCATCAAATGTTTGTTGTATAACCATTCCACCATGTCAAATGGTACGATGTAATAATAATGACAAACTAACATAACATCATCTATAAACTCTAATTTCGCTATCAGTATAGTATGCATTGCTGCATTTGCTTTAGTTTCCAGTCATAGAGTACAAACTTATTTTATACATTTATAACCAGAGTACTCACAAGACAAGTTTTGTTTTCAACATATTTTTTGCGAGCAAACATAAATTTAAATGTACACTGTAGTGCAAAATAATATAAAAGTTAATCCATATTGGTAATAGGAGCTTTTGTAATAAGGAATTAGCAGCCTCCTCTGCTCCTGTCTCGTTTTTGCATGCTATCCTGGTTGGAATAAAATAACTTGTTGTTGGCTGTCATGTTTTTCTAGAGAGTGCAATGTATAATTTAATGGAGATCGGGTAATGCTATTCCATGAACATCTCGAATTCCTTGGGGAATTAAATAATAGATTATATTCCAGTTCCCGTATGTCTTTTCTAGACAATCAACTTTGTATAAAGCTTAAGCACAAGAACATTAAAAAATAAATTTGTTTAAAATTGTTTGGTAAAAGGTAAGCTTATTTCCTAGATCCATTCTAAAGTCTTGATGCTCGTAGTCTAATTATAGTAAAATCTTGTACGTGTGTAATTATTAGTACAAACCACAGATACCTAAAAATCGTCGAAAAAACCCAAAAAAATACAAAAACAACGATATAACTTGACTGATATATAAACTCATGCTATATGATTTGATAATAAGCTTACTTACAACTCAGAAGCAACAATCAAAAAATGTACACAGCACTCATGAATTTTTAATACGTAAAATTGCATAATAGTATGGATAAATGTTCTGACGATGAAAAGAACATATACTTTTCCCTTTCCCTACTTAACTATATGCCAGGGAAGTTTAGCATACAGGTACAAACATTTGCACATCCATAAATAAATAATTATCTTTTCTCTTTCCTTCTTCGGCTTAGCCTTTACCTAGAAATGAAACCATTTTCACCATTTTCATATGACGAAAACGTGCATGAGAAAGTAGAGCGTTTTGTAAAAACTCAATAATATACGGTGAAAGCAGGAACACAATTCTAATATAATACATTATAATGATGGATATATCAGTTCAATAGTTTCATGACCTTGTCCAGTATAATGATCGGTCTTCCAATAAAACGTAACGTGCTCAGCGTTTCGATAAACTGCACATATATTCCATTTAAAATTGTACAATTACTATTGGTACTATATTAACGTTTTAAAAATAGCTTGAAGTAGTACTACAGATAGGAAATGTTACCAAAATTTCAGCTTATCTTTTAACACATTTTAATTTAGCAATTTTTGTTGGAATACACCCACAGTCAAAGTCCATATAAAAGAGTCGGAGTCGGCCATTCCTCTTCTAAATGAGTTCCTATGCATCTCTATCTCTACTTAACTCTCTTTTATTTGTCCGCGCACATACATATGCATACGTCGAGGGTTAGGATGTGAAAATTTGCTGTAAAAATGGTGTGTAGCAAGTGTCGTCGTCATTATTGTGAACGAAACGAACAGTGTTACACGTACAGTTTGCTAGTCAGCTTGCATATTATTATTATACCTTCCTCTACAACGGCCGCTTATATTATATGGTGTATAGACACTAGACATAGTCAAAAGACTATCTTAATATTCAATGCTCTTTGCCTTTGCTAACGCTGCTCCTTACTATCAACGCAGTTCGCACATGCACATTGAACGGTAAGTAACTAGTGATGATAGGAGAAGGAACTATAGCTCATTCCTTCGTCAATGCCTTCGTATATCACTCATGCCAGTTAACTAGAGAGTCAGTAGTAACGTTATAACAATATTTGTTAGTTTTTCTTAGAGTACTTATTATCATATTATCAGAGTAATGTGTTTGTTGTTATAATGGTTTGTTCGTTGAAGGGAGTCCCTCAATTTCTCCGGTAGGCATTTAGTTAAGTGATTCTTGTAAGTATATGTTTAAGTATAACAATGTCAAATAACTAAAAGTTATAGATTTTCATGTGTCCATTTTCTTTGATGAGTTATTGCTCAATCATTAAAATATGGTCGCATGATGACCCATAAGTTCATACATTGTGGATTGTTAAGTGCTGAGTTTCGTGTGTGCAGCATAAGTGCTCATGTCTCTATGCAAGTCTACTAAACTAAAGGAGAACTTATTCCAGGAGCTAATAAGCAGTTTAGTCAGGCATTAAGCCATCTTCCCACGGGACCCAAATAATCGAAGCATTATTGTTTGTGAATGGTAATTAACTGGTGAGTGCTTACTTTAATGTGTATTTGCTTATTATGCATTTGGTATGAAAAAATGAGAGAGAAAATATGCAACAACGGGATGCTATATATCTGGGTAGGATAAATATGCATTTACATCAAGCTTCTGAGCATATCATGTAACAGTACAGTGATTACTAAATTGTTTCCAGATTCCTGAAAGGTACATCAGTGTCGAAATTTTTCCCATATGCATCCAGCTAGATTCCCTTTCGATTCGCTAAAATAATGCAATACTGCTTCTGATGATGAGGCGGATGAGATGAGAAAATCGTTTCTATTGTTTTCCAGAAGTCTTGTTTAGATTTAGATCTAGCATCTCTCAGTCCCAGTCTTTACCTGTGTAAAAAATTTAAAAGAAAATCTGTAAGAAAATGAAAGAATGTGTTGCCATCCTTGATTTGTACCACGTTCCAGCACACAGCAATAAAGAAGAATGCGAGTAAGAAGTGGCGATATTATGTTTAAGTAACAGACATAATATAGTAAACCAAGTAAAAAAACTCATAGGGCCAAGCTCTAGTCAGCTTTCACGTTCCTCCAAGTTTGCAAACAGTATTCCCAGTTCAGCAGACACTCGCTTGACTCGCTCGCATTCTCGCTCAGTCTGTCTGTCGAATCAACTGGCGTAACATGGAACTTATACCATGATCACGTAGCATTAAAAAAATAACACCACTTGCTCTACCAAAAGCAAACCAGCAGCATCATCATCATCAGTTTTGTAACGTTGTAACTAAAACCACCACTGTATACAATATTGAGATGTTCCAAAGTCAGTTTTGGGCTTGATTACACTCACATCTAGCAGGCATTTGTTTTTTTCTATGGAGTACTCTCTCAGAAAAGTACAAATACAAAGAACCACTTGTTAGCAGCCTATAAGCCTATAAGACCGGTACAACACAGGGAAAAAGGAATAAAAGTTTGCATAGGAGGAGAAGAGGAGACCCAGCAAAGACACACATTATTTTACTCGCTAACTAGCAATAAGCAATCATTGCATAAGTAACACTCTATACGACGGTGCCAACTGTATCAATCAGTTTGTAATTCCAGCTCATTAAACATAGTATATATATAGTTAGTAGTTAACACACTGAACACGTACCTAAATCAAGTTAAATTTCTTTTGACATTTTTATGTTGTTAATCTTGGGTAATGTGAGACGAGACTGGTGCTTGAGGGTAGAAAAGAAAAGCTCGTTAAGTTTATAGTTGAACTTTTTTGTGGTGAAGGATAATAAATAAAATATTTGTCATTTATAACCTCAGTTCTGTGTAATCTACCTTCATGGTAGCATCAAAGAGTGACCCGCATTCTGAACTAGATAAGCAAGTGGAAAGTAAACTAGCTTACTGGTTTAAACATAATAATCAGGGAATTGTACCAAATTCCAGGTAGATTTCAGTAAAAAAATCAATCAGACATCAAAGTTTTGACGTTTCAATGAAACATTGTGAAAAAATATCATAATTTGAAGGGTTAAAAGTAAATGTCTATGTGGAATACTTTTTTTTGAAAAGGGAAGGGATAGAAACAATGTCTACAACTTTAGAGGCCGCCGCATCTGCAGCGGCCCTGCAGAGCGACACCGGTCCGGATATTCGGATACCAGCAGCGGCTGGTGATATTGGGGAGGATGTTCGAAGGGGAGGAAAGATCCCTTCCACGTCCGATTCACACACGCAATCTAATGATTTTCGACAACCGGCTGGACAGGGGAGGCCTGCTTATTTGATAAAATGGAGTCGATTCGAGGAACAGCTTTCAAACGCATTCTCTGAGCTGTTCTGTTCTGAGCACTTTGCTGATGTGACGCTGGCATGTGACGGTGGTGCTGTACTTAAAGCACACAAAATCATTTTGGCGATGAGCAGCCCTTTCTTTCGGCGAATTTTTGTTGTAAGTTTGACTTTTTTTACAGTTTTTAAAATATAGTATCATCTGGTAAAGCATCATGATAAGAAAAGCATATTATCTCTGAAAAAATACCCTAGATAAATGGTGGGGTTTAGACTTTAGACTGCATAACTAATAAATATAGAAATATTATAATTCAAATTCTAACATCTGAATTCTGCGAATTCTCAAATTTCATTTGAATACAATTTAAAATGTTTGAAACAATTTATTCGAAAACTATGCACACGTGTCTTGTTTAGAAGTATAATCATATATCTCTAGAACAATTCAACTAGGTAATATTTTCCACACAAAGTTATATCATTACCAGATACTGGAAATGGATTTCCACTGGGAAGAATTTCCACAAAAGTCGCTGTGGCCAGAGATTTGTGGGTTTTTATATTTTCAATATCAAATTAAATTAAAGTGCAATAATCAAACAGCTTTTTTTATGCTTCTCAAATCTCAAAACGAGATTTTAAGCTTATGATGAGGATTTAATAGTGCCAACTCTTTATCATCCTCTTCTATATCCATATATTATTAAGTACCTTGTTTTATATTTTTAGCTATAAATATCTAAGCATCCATAATACTCAAATTACTACTCAACCACTTCCATCCCCTATGAACTTATGTAACTTTGAAAACAATCCCCTGTTTTTTCAAGCATTACAGGGATTTTATTATTATTTTTCTACATGCATACTTTACATTTACAGTGAAGAAGAAAACATATTTACCTTAATAAGCTCAACTCGCATAAATTTTTATATCGCAGGGAAATCATCTTTTTTTTATATTTGAAGATTCTATCAAAACAATATCTTTTGGTGGTTGTATAATTGGGGTGGGTACGTGAACATTCATCTTCCACATGTATGGGTCTAGACGGGATCGTTTCTATATATTTTTTTTGTTTTTGCTGCTGTAAGGAAACTGTTCAGGGTAGATTATCAGTCAGTAGTACTGCAAACAACTAAACTAACTACTGCAAAGACTCTGCAAAAGAAACGAGTTTATTTCGTACATTATAAAAATATCATACATGGTACATGATCATCATGGAATGACGCACGCTCTGGCTCTGTGCTATTGGTTTTCTACATATTTTTATTATAATATATCATGGTACGAAAGTAATCACGGTTAGGTCAGGTATATTTTATATATTTTTTTTCTCTAGATTTTTACTCCCAACAATAAGATAAGATGTAAAATAAAATGTACACATGAATGCCTGAAGCTAGAACGCGCAACAACAAAACAAGACGCTTCTGCGTTGCGTTGGTTCAGTTTGTGTTGAAGGTCGAAATGTTCCCTCATAAAACTGGATAGTGAATAGTGAACCTCCTCTTATTTTTCTCCTCTGCTAGTAAATAGCAATAGCAGAACTAGTTGATATATAATATAAAAAAATAATTGATATGAAGCTGCTAGAAAAAAGCTGCATAATAAGCAGTTTTTCTGCATGCTATTCGATACATTAATTTTTTTGTTTTGAAAAAAATTGTGTAAATTGCTGTGTACTTTGTGGCGACTACGTGCAGCGTCCATGAAAGGTAAATGGGTACGAATGAGATGTATGAGAAAAGATGAATGTAGTTGGGTACGTTGGTACGTTAGTTGGGTTGGTTGGGTACACACATTGAAAAGTAAAAAAAGCCAGCAAAACAACTGCTCAAACTGCTATGAGTGTTCTATCGTGAGTGAGTGCGTTTTGCTTCATGGCTTGCTGTCATGATTATCTCTGTTCCTTGTAGGAATGTTCTAAAGCATTCACACAGCTTCAAGCCAAGCGTCAGTTTAGATCATAATATTTTTGCCTGGGTTTATTTAGACTTTGTGCTCAATATTTCATTGCATATTATATTATGATTATAGATAAATACAAAATATATAAAATTGGTCTTGTTGTTTGCGAGCATTTCGAAAAAGAATATAATGTGTTTTTATGACTTTGACTATACCACTAACCACCACCGCAGTTGTACCCCATAACTCCACAATTTTTTTTTGTTACTTTAAAGCTATGTTTATGAAGATTGTTAATGCGGAAAGGTTATTGAGTAGAACAATTTTGGTTCTCATCCAATGTTAGCTTTTATAGTAGTAGTACTGGTTGTTATTTATGTTCTATGGTATAACACATAACGCAACGATACGGTACAGTTTACAACATTGCAACATGGTAAATATACGTTTTATTTTTATAATTTGTACTTTGGCTTTTGCCTGCACAGTTAGATGAATGTTTTTGTGTGTGCATTGCCATTTGCCACCATTATAATCTAGTAGAGCTCCTCCAATAATATATAGGTATTTTTGTATATTTATTTTTGTTTAGAAATTTCTTCAAGAGAAGTAGTATTAGTGTAACACGCATCTCATCTGGTAAATATAAGCTAAATCAGCTTCTTATCAATTATTATGAGGTTTTTCCTCATTTAGTCAAGGATGTTATTGCTTTAAATTTTAAATGCGCTGTAGAGAAATGGAGCTCGGGCATGAAAATGCATGTTTCATGCATAACACAAACCCACATGATGTGATGTAAACTTTAGATATAAACGGTAGAAAGAAACATTGTATAGTAAGTTGTTGTTGTTGAGTTGAAGTTGAAGTAAATAAAATAAAATGGAGTTTATTTTTTTATGTTTACGGACGTTTATGAATTATATTTTCTTTATATGTAACATCCAGAGATGAACATCAAAAAGATAAAAGAATTTGTTACATTATTTTCCTTTTTCCAGACTTGATGGTATGTTTATCCTGAGGCGCAAGTTTTTAAATGTAGCATTTATTTATTTATTTAGCAATAATTAATTAATTCAAATTCAAGTCAAACAAGAACTTTTACTTTCATATTAGTATACTTACGAAATGCAAGAAAGGTTATTGAAGACGTATAAATCTAAATCATTTTTGGACAAGATATATGTTAGGAGCTTATTGCTAAAAGTATAGTTTCAAGAATACTCCTACATCTTTCTGTCTTTGATTGGCATATGACCATTCCACTTGATTCAATCAAAAAGTGGTTTGCTGAGTTTGCTGAGAAATGTGATTTTGTGCTAATAAACGATGTCAAAAATAGGTACGCATAAAGTTGAAACTCTTAAAAATTGCCACGTGGAGACCGACAACCTCATTCATTGGCAAAGCGTGCACGCATAGTTTGCGTTGATGCAATGAAACAATAATAAAATAATAAATGGTAATAATAACCAGTCAAAACTTCTGGGAGCATATAGCGTAGGCAAAAAAGATCTTCTTGTTGGTAAAAGTTGAGCAACTATAGATTTTGTCGAGATTTGAGATGCTACAACTATCAAGTAATTATATACAATTATATACTAGGTATACTATGAAAATTTGAAATGTGTTGTGCGAAACTGTCGGCATGTATGTATCAATAATCTATGAACATGCATAACTTTACTTGTTTTGAGAACGGCTCAGGAAAATGTTTACATAAGAAAAAAAATTTAATGTTCTAGAAGAAATTGACACAATCATCGGTAGTTATGAATTGCTTTATTAGATTCTATTGCTTTTTTTGATTAAGCGTATTCTAAAAATTATAATATCACGCATTATCGTTATTTGTTAACTTTTTTAGAGTTAGGAAAAAAAGAGGTATAATCTTGATTTGCAAGTTGTTTTTAATAAGGTTATGGTGTGAACTATTTTCTAAACGTCTATAATGATATAGCACCCAATTTTAGAAATATTGTTAGATCATTTCCTAATTGCTATTTTATTCTAATTCTTCAAGTTATTTAATTTGATTTAATTTAGAGAGCATTAAAAGTCTGAATAATTGTAACATTTTATTCATAATTCATTATTATTTTTGATAAAATTGCACATACATGCATTGCATCTATTGATAGGGGTGACCCATATGTTTCTTATTGACCTCAGATAACATCGTTACTTTGATCATTATTACGTTATCGTCTAAAATTGAAAACCGATAAAAGGTTTCTTTGGCGTACACGCTAGTCCCAAGAGAAAACGGAACAATTACACAGATTACAAATAATTGACTAAATACACCAATGCAATGGCAACAGAATTACTGGTTAATCTATTTGTAACAGCATCAATGCCTGCCATTTATCTTTATGCTGTTTCGCAAGTTTTTATCCTAAAAAGCATTTGAAATATATAAAGCCATAGCTTAAAAGTAATTGTATGGTATTTCAGAAAGACAAAGACATGTACCCAATGCACTGAAATATAACAATACAAGGACAAATTAAATATAGCTGTAAAGAATGATTGGCAAAAACTATTGATTTTATATTTGATATGTTTATTAAGAAAACTAAAGCTAGTGACTATATACGATTGCTAACGTAAGTATAAAAATTATTACAGCTTAGTGTATAGCATTAAACTATCATATATAATTAAACTCTGAGCACGTAACTTTATATACGTAGCGTAAGAACCTTGATTTTTTTTGACATTCGCGATAAAGTTCCTCCCGCTTAAAAATCCTCATGAAAAATAACATAAAGCTTGAGCGGTTGAGTAACGGTTGTTGTCAAAAAACCTTGAGGTTGGTCAGGAGTAACTATAAAAGGAACCTACATACTTGTTTGGAACATGTGCTCAGCTCATACGTGTGTTTAAAACGGCGATGCTTTCACAACTCCACTTTTCTCACTGCCTATTATGGCGAAAAAGACAGCTATGATGATATACATACATAGAGCTTTATATATTGTACGGGGAAAGAAGAAGAGAGTCAGCCTTGACCAGGTTTTTCGAAGTGAAATTCCCTGGCTCGTTACTTTTCCACTAAAGAGCAAGTGGGTATTCAACTGGCAAAAGAAAAGTAAGAGAAAGTAGCTGGTATACACCAGTAACAAACACTAATGTTCACTTCAATATGAAAGAAAGTGCGCAACTGTAACTGTAACTCGATATGAGCTAGAGGAAAAAGATTCCTGGAAAGAATGTTGAGACAGCTTATAACTGTGCACACAGCTCAGATGTGTGGCTTTTATACTTGTCGTTGTCGCTGTTTAGACTTTAGACTTCAGAGCATTGGCATTGAACATTGAGAAAGGTAAGTACTTCGGGGAGGAAAGGTCTATATATGGTTTTGCTCATTGTTCCACTTCCTGTCCAGTCAGTACAGTACAGCTTTTTTTTTGCTTTTACTCACGTTTTACAGGTGGATGGCTGGCCTTATAGGTTTTGTGAGCCAGATATGATATATGCTT
>JAQFYG010002714.1:0-14012 GCA_034694325.1 Entomobrya corticalis
ATTAATATGTCCTGTGTGATCATGCACAAACAAGCACAAATAAGTATTAAATATTTGAAAATCGTGTATTAAAATGAGACTACTGATAATCAGCGTAATGATAACCGATCAGATTTATTTAATATCGTATTGATATGTAGTATGCAAATAACATATACCACCAATGCAATGCGACAGACAAAGTTATTTGCAGTGTTCTGAGTTCTTTCCAATCACTATGATAAGAGTATTATCAAATTATCATACATGGGTTTTTACGATTATTGTGTAACGAGTTTATTTCCTGGTAGTATGTATATAGCATTTTTGAACATATACTTTCCCTTACTCCTCCACGTGCATCAAATACTAGCTATTGACATTTAGTCATATGTTATGAATTAGCACAAGTTTTCCTTGTAGCTTTTAAAGAGTATGTTTTTAAGTTTTCATAGTACGATCATAATAACTTTATTATAAAGGAAATCATGTGGGTCGAAAAATATGATATAATCTACAGCGATTTATATTTAAACTGAACTCTACTCGAGTCACTCGAACCATTTAAAACATCCCAAGGTCAGATTATACATACATATGGATGTAGTAACTAAAATGCATTATGTAATGGACAACAGTATAAATGAGAATATCTGTAATGAATAAAGTTTGAGGACATTTGCACTCAGCTACTGAACAATGAAGTTATGTATTTTCTTTATTCTTTATTACAGGTGTCCAGTACCAAGAGACAAAATAGCTACAAAATGCTACAGGATACCACAGGACGACTCGTTATAAGATTTAATACAATGAAAATCTATCGAAAGCCACGAAAGCTTTTAAACACAATACATTTTAAAATCAATCCTTCATGATTTACATAGCGTTCTCCGGTTTAATTTGCTACAATTTAGTTAAGAAAACGGACTGACAAAATGACAGTTTAGTAGACTTGTTGCTGTGTGCAAGCACTAACAAAAAGCAGTACAATACACTGTCAGGTAGAAAATAAATATGAAACAAGAGTGTCCAGGACGTCATCGTCACTATATCATGGATGAATGATTACTTTGGATCCCGAGCTAAAGTGCAGCCGAAGATTAAATTTAAATCATTTTAAATCACACTGAAATACACCTCAACATAAGTAAGATTAATTCATGTGAGAGGTTTATAAAGACGTTAAGCATTTGACCTGAAACATTAAACATCATTTCCACTGAGCTGGATGGAAGAAAGGACGTGAAAAGAGCTGAACCCACAAGATTTTGCGTACTATCTCGGAAGAGGTAAGGCACACCAATACTTTGATGTATTATTCCGGTGAAGTTAATTCAAACATTTTATGTCATAAGTTCATACATAAAATCATCACATCATCTCACCACATTTGCTATAAGATCAAAATCAAAAATATCATAATGAATGAGCTATAAATGCCGAAACAGTAAGTATATGAGTTAAAAAGGATACCTGTCATGTCACCAAGTTCCATCATATGATAATCTTACAATGTGGATATAGTTTTGCTGCCTGTGTTTTAGAGAATCTTCAAACTGAAATAAAACTAAACTATTTTTACTTTTTATCCTCTTATGTGTGTCGTCATTCCAGTTGCTTTCTATTTTTTCACTTAATATATAACCTTAGGAAGGAATTAACTCAAGTCACTGCATTGCATAGAGTGGAAATTATTTGTGAAGTAAACGCTTTGTAAACAGCAAGATGCTGTCCCCGAAACAATGCGGTGCAATAAAACCCCTTGAAATTGACCATAATATTTTGGCAAAACGTATTTTTAAGCATCAACCTAGTCTTCTCTACATCCATTAAAGATATCGCTATCATAAGATGCCAGATGTACAAAGACTAAAGGGGATGTTTCAAGTTATAAAATGTATGTGGAATCAGAATTTCTCGGGAGAATAACATGCTATAATAACACAATTCAAAGGAAACCGCACCCATCTTGAAATTTTGTGCTATTTTAGTGCAAATTACAATCGAACACGAAAGGAGTAGGTACATTTGTGGTTTCTACATTTTTTGCACGCTGAGTGCCATTTAATTTGTTGTAAACCTTTTAGCGTGGTCGGCCTTTGATATGATTGTGTCTAGTGTCTAGTTCATAGGCAAGGTGAAAGTAAAATACGTATTTCAATATTATGTCCATTCAAAGATAGTAAATATGAAGAGATGATTCAATGTCAGTATTTGGTATCACATAAAAAGGTGAAATCGCGACTTTTCTCCTTGACTTTCTCTGACGCAAATGATCAAGGTACATTAACGGAAGAGATTTATGATGATGGCTGATTCTTGTTCCGATGGAAGAGTCGGTCGGATGAAAATAGAATCTAAGGAGAGATGTATATGCTATAATATGTCTAAAAACCTTTCTGTTAATGAAGTAAAGGATGCGAGATTTATTTGGGTACCCACACAAATGGGACTTGGAAAGATATAAAATGCTCATCATTAAAATAAAATTTACGATTCTGCTTTCAAATAGAACCCAGGTTTTATATGTACTTATAACTTAATATATCCGTTTGCATGTATGTAACGTACACGTAGTTTTCGTAGCTTCTCACCAGTGCTATCAGTTGATATTACTGACGCCTGGATCAATATTTAAGCTTTTTCGAAACAGATTTTATTAATTTCACTTTGCCATTCTGTACTTTTTAAAGAAGCATTGTTGTATTAACTGAAGAATATATATAGTAGTGTAATAAACTTTTAGTGTCGTTTATTGCAGCATATTTACGTAACGGATTTTATAGATTTTTTAAAAATTGACAGATAACACAAAACTTTTCTACTTATCAAAGTAAATGACAGATTATTAACCACTATATCAGATATGGGATTAAAACTCTAGATAAGGTAATAGTCGATGCTTGAATGGCTTCATATATGAATATGATCGAGATGGAATGGATATGTAGGAGTGGTTTGGTGTATTTCACTATCGTGAACTGCACCAATATTGTTACGAATGTAAATATATTTTAATCGAATCCCAAAAGAGACTAAAAAAGACAAAACATTTCAGGAAAATTTAACTTAAATCTAACGTTTTAAATATAATCAGAAA
This sequence comes from Entomobrya corticalis, assembly GCA_034694325.1. Classification (NCBI taxonomy): domain Eukaryota; kingdom Metazoa; phylum Arthropoda; class Collembola; order Entomobryomorpha; family Entomobryidae; genus Entomobrya; species Entomobrya corticalis. The sequence goes on from JAQFYG010002714.1 coordinate 3,083, forward strand.
ATTGACTCAGTTGCTTACTGCGTCATATATAAGTATGGGGCAAATTGTTTATCCGCTTCCACTATGTAAGAATGTAAGCATGTCCCATATTATGTGTGTATTCATTCCTTTCTTGTATCAACTGATACTGCCGAGGATTAACTGAATGAAATCATCTTGCGAAGACAAAATTTAGAGTAACAGAGTGAGTCACGGTGACTTTTGAATCACTTAACTAACCAAAACTCGTAGACAAACCTGTGTCGTATGAATCGTATCCAGCACAATATCTTATTGTGCTGCTCAGAAGTTCCTTGTGATTACTAAGAATATTACAAGACGATGACCGATGACGTCTTAAGTGAATCATTTTTAGCTATGAGTTGTCTGATAATTTAAATAGATAACACAAGCGATTCCAGCGTTGATTATTTATTACATTATTACTCATGTTTGCACACATGTGACAAACAAATTTTGTCCTTATTGTGATATCAGAAAATAAATAAATAAAAAACTAAAGATATCTACGAAATACATTAACCCGGCTATATATTCCTTCTTTGAATAATCCCAAATTGAGTTAAATGATACAGTTTCCAAACTATTTTTCCATTGATTATAATATTCACGCACTGAAAAAATTAAATGATGACCCAGAGCCTTCAGCTTTAATATTTTCTGAGTCTCTTCTATATGGCTAGAGAAATTCATAAGGACATAGGAGCAGGGACATGGTGCTTTCACTGCTTTTGCTACGCTGGTGAAATAGGCAGTAAATTAATATTAGTAGACTTTTAAAATCACGGAAAATACAAAATGTGACTTGAATTGAAATTGGATACATGATGCATACGCAATACGCATATTATATAAGGTATTTTTTCTTTGACGGCAGTACCTGTACAGTTGAGTTAAACTAAATAAGAATACCTTGTATTTAATAGTATGTGGTAAGCGAATATTTCTGAATAATAATATACCCATCCAAAAACTCGTCTCATACAATACATAACATAATACTGCGCTTCCCGATGAAGACTCGCATTTTTGTCACGCAAGAAGTTGGTGCATTTTGTGGTTTCATTATTGCCAATCCCCATTATTCCTTATAGTTAATTCATGCATTCCTGTATACAATCATTCAATGCGAACATGTAGCCATACAAGTTTTAAATGAAAACTGGAAATTCAACTCTGCAGAACTGGATCTCTCGATTCCAGCATTCCAGCGCGAAGTTTTGTTGCTGATGTTCTGATATTTTCTCGCAATCCCCCATGTATAGATTTCTGTACAATCTTGTAAGGCTGTTTTAAGTTTACAATATTTCCGGAAATAACTGTAAAAACGAATTAAAATTAATATGAAAGTAAATGAACAAGTTAGTTAATGCAGGGAGAAAACTTATGGCTTCAGTTGATGTATGGCTTTACTTTTACTAACGTGTAGGTAGATCCAATGTTCTGCTTGATTATTGAGAACATTATATAAATTTGAAAAATATCTTTCAACCTCCCTCTACCCATTTTCATGACTGGAGGTTAAGATAAGAAATTATACAATCCTCGACATTAAATTGCGCAACTTGTTCGTTTTCTTCAAACTAACCACTTATTCATGTTCATCTAAAGAGAAGACTACTCTATATATTCTCCCCTTTTCCCTTCAATTGTATTTAATATTTCTGGCCATTGCATACAGGACGTTTCTACTCATTTCGTCTATTACTCCCCTTGTTAGTAGGGGGATTTAGACCTAATTCATAGAATATGTACAAGTTCATGATGGTTCATGTAATATCATTAGCTCTAGAAAGGAACCAAGAGCACTGTCTATTAGGAAATAATAGCTCCATTATTCTATTGAAACTCTAAACTGGCATGCCAGTTGTAAGGGTTTGTTATAGAATACAGTTCTCTATAAGCGCGAATGGCTTGGAATATTTATTCAATATCTGGTCATAATCTCCAATATTATGTATGTACTCCTATCCATATCAGAATTCCCATTAGAATGATGGGCTTTATGTTTATTTTGACACAAGTGTTTTCTGCAGATGAAAACCTAAAAGGCCAACATAAACATTTCCCGTTTCACATTTTTGCCTTTTAATGGATAAAGTGCTAGCGGCAAGTGTATTCGAATTAAGGCGTCAGTACATATAGACGTCATATCACATCACATCATATTGAAAATTTTACTGAAAATTAAACAAATTCTTCATTTAACTGGTTATAATAATCAATGCTTTGTAGACATTTTAAGTAAAACGAATATGCATACTTCATTTATTGGGATACATCATATCATAACCAAACGCACCAATTTGAGATAATATATAAGTGGTTGCTATTATATTTTATTAGCTTCTATTTTTCAATTTTCTTATTTACACTTTTAGACATGTTTAGTCACAGTCACAAGTTCAGCTCACCACAAGCACAAGATCAGATTATTTTGGACTCGACTAGAGTACAAATAGGTTGCTATAAAAAGTACGCATTTCTCACAATACATTATGAAACATTTTGTACATACTGCAAACCCGCTCTTCTCAAAGCAATTCTGACCATTTCTTTTTTGTTAAAGGTTCGTCAGTCGTACTGTGTAGTAGCTATAAATGTAACATCAAACTTACTATTTTAGAATCAGTAGAAGAGTATTATTATACTACGATAGGATTCTGCTTGATTGATGCTGAATGACTAAAAAATTCTTGCTCTTGTACACATTGACTATGACTCATCTAACACAGAACGCCAACGCGATTACACAGAAACAGAAAGAATGAATGAATATACTCATCAGTGATCATGATGATCGTCAGTAATCGTCACTGTATGAATGTTCACTTGCTTTGTGTTTGTGTTTCTTTACGCCGCGTGTAGTCATACTCGTAACTCGTATCATTCGCTGTGTAAATACTTATTGTTAATGTTATGTCAGTATCTGTGTTATTTCATACAATTTTTTTGCACACATTATGCGTTTGTGCGATCATCGGAACGGAGTCATTTTATAATTTTCGTAAATGTAAATTGTAAATGATAGTTTCATTTCAGTTGTTCAGTTGATTTTCTACAGTTCATTGATCGTATCGTTGGGTTTTGTAAATAATGGACAGTTTATCTCACTCATTGTCAGTGTATCAACACCATCGCCTTTTTAGCTATTTGGAATAACATATCTAAGTACTTGATAAAGAGATTTATCTGCATTTTGTCTTATGTTGAGTTTTTGACTTGGTTTGTCAGTTTGAATCTTTGTTGGAATCGCAATTAATTCAGTGTTTTCTTTAATAGTTTTTGAGTAGTTCTCATAATAAAAACAAATCAAGTAAATTGCTCGTTGTTGGCAAGTCGAAACTCTAGAAGTCACATGAAGTCTCCCCTTCCCATAAGACAAGGTGTGTAATGCGCAGTAATGAACCCGTCTGTCTACTCGTGAATTCGTGTATGAATACGAAAACATTTCTTACGTAACGAATGCGGAATCACACCATCACGTGCCAATTTAGGGTTCTGAGCCAATTTTTTCTTTTTGTGTTTACTATGTGAGAAGTGATAAAAGAGCAAATGTGAAGCTTACTTTGAGACACCTGTATGACTGGTATTGTAAGAGTCGCTGCTTATTTCACAGTGCTCATGTTAACTTGGGAAATAATAGAGCTAAAACAAAAATGGACATACATCGCTTATGTAGTGTAATACGCTGTTGTAGAGATTAACCGAAGCAGAAGGTGGAAGGGGTATGCTGCAAATAGTGCAAATGTCAGTTAATTAGTACTCTCTTCAGTTTCTATCTTGGTGTATTTAGTGCATTTTCTGGCCGAGCTAAAACGCGTTTTCTCGAATGTGTAGTATCGGATGGGCAAGATAGGAATTACTAGTGACCGTCTTCGTAAACCGTTTTTGTAGTTTATATGTTTGCATCATCATAACCGGCGGCTAAAAAGATTTGTTGGATGTATTACGTTATATGATGTATGACATTTGAGCTAACAACGAAGGGAAGATATAAGAATTCAGAAACGTCCTTCAACATAATTAAGCTTAAGAAAAGCAAAAAAATGTCTACATCGTCTTCTGTAATATCTTCTGATGACTCAAGTGAAAATATAAGGTAACTTTCCATTCGAATAAAGTTATTTTTCATGTTAAAACACATCTTTTATACGATAATAACAATATAGAATAGAAGTCTGTAGTAGCAAAAAGAACTATACCATAAATTCATTATAAACCAAGCCTGCTGCACAAATCCATAGTCATTAATTTACTGTAAAATCATTGCACCATCATAATCATTGAAATAGTGGGAAAGTGGGAATAATCAAGTGTTATCTGGGAATAACCATTAAAAGTACTTTTCCTTGTAGTACGAGTACATAATCTCCAGTTTTATATGAAAAGTTTAATTCATTTTGGTTATAATAATTATGCATTTATTTACACTCGTAATGTACTTCTTATAGTATTTAAGGTTGCGGTATCAATATTTTTTTCCTAGAATAGCGTCAATGGTATGTAGTTGTAGTGTGCAGTTTAATTGATCACTGTTGAATATTTAATGTGTATTTTATGTGATAGGTTATGAGTCATGGCTAAGGTCAATAGTAGCATTTATGTTTTTAAAATCAGTGATGATAAAATGACATCCTTGATTCATTTTATTTGTTTGTTATTTAGAAAACTCGAAAAGGTTGGGTTAAAGTTTATGATTCATTTATAGTCGGCATGCTTTGTATGTGTCGCGTTCATTCATATTTATATAATTATATTTACGTCTTCCAAAAACTCTCTACAGGAAAGATTGGAGATCATAATATTTTTGTGGTATTTTGTTTGGTTGGTGTATTGGGATTATTGGGAAGGGTTCAGTTTATGATCAGTCGAGCCCAAATTCTGTGCCCAAGTCGTTAGTTTTATTAGTCTGTTGAACGTTTCGGAATTTTTCATGTCATAAAAATTTAAAAGTGGAACTGTGGATAGCATTAGTGCACTGTCACTAAATTATGGGTAATTGAATATATTTTATTCTGAAAATTAAATTGTGTGACTGACTGGTAATGGGATTTTGGTTAGATTGGAGTTTTTATGGCCGTTGTATGATTATTGTTGGGTCAATTCGAATCAGTCTTATTCAGTTTGGCCAACTTTCTACAATCAGCTTTTGTGAAAGTATGGAACTTTAAGCCATAGTGGTGTTCTAAACAAATACGACACAAATTGTGAATACAATATATCAGAAGTACGTGGGTATAAACATTTTACATAATTAGTTCATGTTGTGTTAATGTATAATCGATCATTATCTAGTTTAGTAAGCTATTTCATGTATCAATGTTGTTGCTTTGTCTTGAATCTTATTATCCCTCGAATATCTCAAGAGTAGAACAGCAGCCATATTTGATATGATATCGATTTTTATTTCCTGGGCAGAATCCATCACAGGTTTTATAGTTAGAGTTAGACTCTGACAAATATAGGAACCATTTGTAACTGCTGAATTCGATAAAAAGAATGTGCCAACTTGCAGTTTATTTCCTTCGTTGCAACACATACTCATAATAAGACAGTTTTGCAACTATACATGTCGGCATCAATTTTGGGCGTTTTTTGGCGTCATTTCTGGATGAAGACGAAAAGGTATAAAGAGAAGCTATTAGAGCATTTTCATTGCCATGTTTCACGCTACCGCAATATTCCGGTTGTTTAAGGTTTCTCCTATTCACTATTGGATAAAGGTGTTGTGCTGTCTGGAATAATAATGTAAGGATATGTACAGGTATCCATATAGCGAGCAAAGATGAGTGATGTATGGTAGCTATTAAATTGTGAGTGACACTGGAATAGAATATCAATGTTTTATGTTATTATAGCAGGACATGGGTTATTCATTTTTTTTCACAATAATTCATGTATTTGATTAAGAGCAAGACACATAATATATGTAGATTGTATAAAAAGCATATACAACATAGATTACATCAATGATTAAAAAGCTTTCCAACGCTGCTCCTGTTTGTATTTGATGAAAGTGTAAGTATATAGTAAAGCTTTAAAATTACCAAATACTCATGCATATATATTATTCCACAATATTCCATATTCCATCCAATCCAACAGTTGTTTGCTATAAAAAACTTTCTACGCAATGGTCAGCAGGAAAGTGTACTGAGTACTGACATAATGCATAATGTACAAGTAGTACTTTTTCAACATGGCAAACGGTAGGGCACAACATTTACACGGTCAAATATTGAATATTGTCTACTTATCGGTGCATACAGAAATACAAAGTATATAGTACGATTTCTTTCCGAGTAAAATTATGATGATGTGGTATGTGGTCAATTCAATGTGGTTATGAGTAGCAGCCGAATATGAGGCTGGTTGGTGTAAGCAAATATACTATTCATTGTAAAATGATAGGTATTTTGTCGGAGAAATTAAATATTAAAATGAATTTTCTCTTTTCTCTAATAATTACAGGAGAATGGTGGTTTCATCAGACAAGATAGACTATGGAAGTTTCGCTGAGCCAACGTCTTCAGGTTTTGGAGCAGTAACGGGAACTGTCGGGACAAATAGCAACAGCAGTTCTATAAGCCGAAGCTTAAATAGTGTAGGAAGCGCTCTTACCGGAGCTCACAATCGAAGTCGTGCCAACAGTGTAAGTAGTAACAAAGCAAATAGTTTGAGTTCTGCGCAGGTTGGGAGCACTGGAAGTGTAAGCGTACCCTTCGCCAACGGAACTAAATTATCGCAGTCCAGCTTCAATAGCGTTAATAACAACGACTGTAATAGAGGTAGTAGTGGAAAGGGTGCTCAGCACCGAACCAACAGCTCAGTGTCTATTCAGTCGAACCCAAGCAATTTATTGAGAAAGAGCTCCGCAGAGTACGAATTGGGATTGAACAGAGATCAGGAAAGTATCTCGGCTTCTGTTGAATCTCAAGGTGCTATTGTGGGAGAGCAAAGTCGTACTGAGGGACGCCCGACTTCCAGCGGGAGAATAAGAAGTGGTTCCGGGACTGGGAATTATCTTCATCTTCCACAGCCCAGCAAATACACTCCTGCTGCGACAATCGTTGTTTTAAATAATAATAATAATTCAACTGCTGGCACCTCAACGCAGGCATATTCCAATACTCCGAGCCCAATGTCGACAACAAGTGGAGACTTGCTCTACCAGCGCCAACCCCTGCTGCAGAACTGTGAGAATGGAGGTTGGCACAGTTCAGACGGAGACGTTCCATTGGAGGTTTCATCGGAAACTGCAGCCGTGAGTCCTGTTGCTCCATATTATTGCTCCTTGAAATATTTTGGAATGTAAAATTTATAGTATCATGTGATGTTTTTCTTTTCCAGGATGGAAAGCGAACTCGAACTGCTGCAATTCGAATAGATATCCCTGCAGAATCCGAATCCTTCAACGGTAGTTTTCCAAAAGAAAAAAGGAAGACTGCAATAGCCCTTGCTTTTCTCACAGTCAATTTCATCACGGCTACCGTGTCCTTGGCTTTGACACATCAAAGACTGCCTGACAGGACTGTATTCAAGCCGTTGCCCGATATAATTTTGGATAACGTGACGACACAGGAATGGGCGCTCTATGTATCAGAAATACTCATAATGGTTTCAGTTGCAGTTACTGTAACAGTGCTGTTCCTTCATAGACACAGGTTTCAATTTAATCATATAATTCTTTGTTATAAAAACTTGCTATGAAGAAGATGTGATAATATAAATTACAAATTGGTTCTATTTTTATGTTTCAGATGGATTGTATTCAGGAGGGCCTTTCTAATCCTAGCAGCTTTATATTTAATGAGGTCTGTAACAATGTTTGTCACAGTTCTACCCGTCTCATCTTACACCTACTACTGTTCTCCACCTTCAAACAGTACATCTGTATTTGAAATTGCTCGTCGTGCACTTCGATTGCTGAGTGGGTTTGGCTTGTCAATCAATGGGGAGCAGGTCTACTGTGGAGATTATATTTACTCTGGTCATACCGTTATTTTAGTCACTGCGTACCTCTTTATTAAAGAATGTAAGTTTATATATTTTATAACCTTTTCACATTACGTTTTAAAAATTAATCATCAAAAAAACAGTATTGCTCATTTTTTATATTAACTTTTTGTTTTTGCTTGACAGATTCTTCGCATAAATTGTACCTGCTTCACTGGGCTTCATTCTTAACAAGTCTAACAGGAATCATCATGGTCCTAATATCACGAGGACATTACACAATTGATGTACTTGTTGCTTATTATGTGACCACGCGTATTTTCTGGATATATCATACATTAGCAAGTAACCCATCTCTAAAGGTTAGTTAAAATTAGTACAAGTCTCATATCACACCCCTTCGTCTCATTGATTGTAATAATGTTTAGCTAACAATTACTTGATTTTTAAATGTCTACAGCGAAGCCAACATACAAGGACGAATTTTCTTGCCAGAATCTGGTGGTACCCCATCTTTAATTACATGGAAGGAAATGTTGGAGGTCCACTGCCAAGAAAGTACTCTTTCCCCTGGTCATCTAAAATTCACAGAACGAGAAGAAACATTTGAAAAAAGTGTGCTTGGGAAATGTGACGGAGATGGTGGGCTGACTGCAAAGTTTTTCTCGGTGTGAAAATGCCAGTCGATGTACCATTTGAAGTCTTTCCTTGTAACAATTAATAACAGAATTAATTGTGCAGACGTTGTATTGTGAGGCTTATTAACAGTTAAAGCACAGATGCTTTCCAAGTTAGCCATTTTGGCACAGTGATTACTTCAGCATTTCTTGTATGGGGTTTTGCAAGCAAGATTTCAAAATACAAACCCGTTTTATTGTTAGCTATTCTTAAAAGAGTATGAATATGTATGCATGTAAATTAAAACTTATGTTTATAGTAAGAATCTTTAAATACGGTTACTTAATTATAAACTGAAAAGTGAACTTTCGTATTGAGTGAATAATCATCGATATAATATTATATTGTATAAATCGTTACTCGTTGTTGCAATTGTCAAGTTCAAATAATTCCAAAAGGAGTTAACTGTGAAATGTGTATAAATGTTACAAAGAAAGTTATATGAAATGATTTAAAAAGCAGCTGTATTGATCCGGTAATTGTGCCTTTTGACTTATTAGGATATATATCTGGGAGATCAGGAAAAAACAGTAACAACGGGGTGTTCCCATTTTCCCATAAGTAAGTAGCAGAAGCTACATACAAAATTCGATGGATTTGTTCGTTTTGGATACATTGGATGAAACGCGGTGCAGCGCAAGCTACTTCTTGGATCTATGAATAATTTAAAAAATGAAAAAGTCCATTTTTCACAATTTTAAGAAACTACCTACGACGTGGCTTTAAAACCTGATAATAACTAACCAAACTAAACTGTAGACCTAGTCCTGCTATCATCACTGAATCGGGTGTAGCAATATATAGGAAATGCCATCCAGTTTTTGCACTTCTGTTATCGATCGATGTTTATGGTCGAAACTTTGTGGCGAATTTTCACTAGTTGTTTAGCTGTATTAACTTTATTCGTATGCATGTACAAGATCTTGTTTTATTTTATATTTTATACTTACTAAATACTTTTATAACAGGCTTAAACTTCTCATGTTACATTAATAATGATAATTTCTCACGCTATAAACATGGTCATAAAAATTATCATTGCCAATACGATAATTCTGTGTTTTGACTGAACTATAATAGTAATAGTAATTTAATAATCCAATGAGAATCAATCCTATAAAATTTTAGTAATAATAATGTAAAAGTATAGTTTTGTCAGCTAGCATTACGAGTCCGAAGCGACTGAGAGACGGCTTGTGCTGAGCTGATGACCTGAAAATTTTCGTTTTATAATTCGAATAGAGTTAATCACTAATCGCAATGGTTTAAGGAATGTAGCAGCTGTAACCGTTTTGCCAATTAGTTTCCTAAAATGACAGAGAGGTTTTGAACACTGCAGTTAACAATGCTATTACCACGCATAGACTAACAACAACAAATTTTATCCTATCTACATTGCTTGCATTTGCTAATTAAAATTGCAAATGAATTAATAGTTGATGCCTAATTATCTTTTACTTTTTGTTCAATTAGTATTGTCATATTTAAAATAGCCTGCTAATGTTGATCTAATGTAAATTATTCAATTATTATTTACGTTATTTTAAACATAGCACTAACACTAAGATGTTGAACAACGTTGTTTTGTGGAAATAAAGTTTTAACTTACTTAAATGCATTTTATAAAAAACTAATGTTACAGTTTGTTGATGCCAGCAAAAATGTCACTTAAGTGCAGGTTTCAATAATTTGTTTGAAAAGTACCTCTTCAGGACCCGAGACATATATTTTCATTATTGGATTTCTATAAATCATCTTACTATTATAACATTTCGTCAGTTGTGATTCTTACAATGAAATTAGCCTGAAACTTACAATACTGTAAAATGGATTTTATCGATATGTATCTTATCAAGCGATGATAGGTTCCTGTTCTCTCTGTTCGCATTTATTGTTATTAATTAGTAGAACCCAGGTTATTGTTTGATGTAAACAAATAAAACTATTTATATTGATTATTGCATTGTTGAATTTGAAATGTTCAATAAAATACATTACTTTGGTCAGTAAGTATAAGTATAATGCAGTCATTTCTTTATCATATCTCGAATTCCATGTACCATACGATTCATAACATAATTTAACATGTCGGTTTTTACTAATTAAATTGTTATTAATTTGACGCTATTTAAAAGCACATTCACCTAGTCATAACTTTCACTTCGGTCTTCTAAAACATTTTCTGCAACAAGATGACTTTGAAGTCTATGAGGGAGGCGTCGACAGCTTGTTTGAACTCATTTACTAGTCATAGCTATAAGCGCATTATCTGGAGCAATCATTTGAAACAAAA
>JAQFYG010002715.1:0-14009 GCA_034694325.1 Entomobrya corticalis
CTCAACCCCTACTTTCCACTACTACACAGCACATTCATATTTGTTTTGGTTCCTTGCGGATGGTAGCACGTTTCATCATTTTTATAGTTATTGCCAATTCATGGAGATCCTTTACGGTCAAGTTGCAGCAAGTAAATGAAAATAGTTTCTCTGACCTCGCGATTGATTAATTAATTTAGTAACCCAACCAAGTTAAAACTTAATGAAATTTATAAAGAAAGCACAAATGAGCATTAAATCATTGTATGGACACCGGTGGTTTAATTCGAAAATTGTTAGATAACTCTATGAGACAATCCATTGAGTAAACACATTATTTGTTGAAGTTGTTACAAATTGAAAAGTGATATTAATGCCACTTCCACGCTTACCATACCTGGGAAGGATTGGAAAGACCAACATTGGATGGTAATTTAATTTTTGTGATTAAAGTACAATCTCTTTGGTGTATTTACAAACACTTTTTCCATTAAATACTAATAACTTTTAACGAACTATTTCATCAATTTTTAACTATATCTGTTCTTCTTTTATATAAAAATCATGTTTGTTTTCTCAACAGGACAGTTGTTACCTTTCTCGGTATATACAGCTTCGTTTGGGCCAAAAATCAAGTTGACAAAAGCCGTTACGAAAATCTGAAAGCCAAGGAACGGATGTTAAGATCAAACGAGGGCGACTACGAGATAACTAGTACGCGGAACTTTACAAAATCATAGAAAGCTTTCTTTGTCGTCATCTCTATCAATTAAAAGAACTTGAAGTAAAGATACTGATACTAAGAGAATCGTAGAGGAGAGGAGAAATAAAAAATACCCGAACTGAGTACCAAAGAAGATAAGACGTAAATCATTTAGCTATAATAATGGCAAAGCAAGCGGAAATGGACAAACTCAAGTTTGTTCAAGATCTGGAAGTTGAGATGATGAGTGATATGTACAACAGACTGATGACGGTGTGCCATGAGAAATGTATTAGTTCCAAGTACGTTGAAGCGGATATTTCCAAAGGTGAAGCTGTTTGTCTGGATAGATGTGTCGCCAAATTTCTTGACATCCATGATCGAGTCGGAAGAAAGCTTACTCAATTAACGGTGCAAGATGAAGAAATGCTTAAAAGGATGCAATCATAATAAACAAATTTATTTTACTTCATTTAAAACATCTATTACGTCATTTAGTTATATTCTTAGATTGTCTGACATAATTCCTGGTTAAGTTAATCTTTCATATAATGATTCTTCTTTGTTTAAACATATTTATATTCTGTGGTTTCGCTGATATTGGTATCTAAAATGTAGTCTGTAGTCTGTACTGAAATGATCGTACGTATTTAAAATGTATGGGAAGTTTAAGTCTAAAGTTAACCGTTTTTGTTAGTCATTTTTGTAGATGAAATATTAAAAGTAATGGGTTATGCCGTTATGTAACTTTGTTCCAGCCAGCCACAATTATTTCATGATGCTCCTATTTATATTGCATTAAACTTTCACTACGATCAACTATCAACTGAAAAATATTTTCTATCGTCTCTCATGAATTGACAATTCATTCATGTCTCATGCAAGTCATCAGCTATCTGCTCATGACAAAAGTATCATTGATAATTTTAATGTGTCCAAAATTCAAAAAAGCATGTTTGCTAGTTTTTGCTGTGCTCAATAAACGAAGAAAGTTTGATTTCTAGGCATGACTTTCTTTTGAAAAACATGAGGCTTCATTTCTCTTTAATTTCCGTTTTGCATCTCATCCTCATCTCACATGCATTCTCCTCATTCGCATGCATTTAGAGTGCAGAGTAAATGCAGATTGCAGATACGACGGAGACGGAGTAATAAGAAAAATGAGTCTGTCTCTCTTTAGATTGCATTTTGCATTGAGAAAATTTGAGGATTGTCATCTGAATCTCCTTATGCCGCTGCTGTTCGCTCGCTGTTCACTCTTTTCTTCATCTCTCCAACACGTCGTGTATCAAGAAAAAAATTGGAATAAAAAGTTGTGTTGTTGTAGTTGTAGGTGTAGGTGCTCGATTTCTCTATGTATCTATGCGTGTGTGTAGGGTTTCTTCATTCTTCATGTGTGGGACGTGGGAAGAAAAACGAAAATACTGAACAATCTAGCAGATCAGAAAAATCACAAGGACGATGCTGTATAATTTCCGTTAATTGGTTACTTAATTTGGATATTTTTGTGTTTAATAAAGTGCCTTTTTAGTCGAGGAGAAATTACTGTTACAGTTTTTGGAGCAGTCAGCTTTGAAAAACGGAGAAAGTTTTACAATTTAACGTTTTTTTACAAGAAAAAACGTACACCATCGCCTTTAACTGTTGTTTCCTATTGTTAATTGTATTTGACCGTTTTCTCGATGAAATTGCTTCCCTTCCCTTTTGAAGAAAATCGGTTACTGTTAAGCAGTCATTCTCCCAACTATAGGATCTAGTGAATAGCTTAATTCGCTCCTGGAACCGATCTGGTGACAACCAATTACCGAACCATAGCCTTTCCTAAACCAAAGTTGCAGCTAATAAAATACCAATGTGCCTCCTGTGATAAATCGTTTCATGTTAAGTTAGGCAACGCTCAACCCAACAGATTCCGTTATTTAGAAGAGGGCTTCATTTTAAAACATGAGTGGCTTTGAAAGAGGAGTAGGCGATGGACAGGAGCGCCAGGGGTATGCTGGAGCTGGTGCTGCAGGTGGGGTAGACATGAATTCACCTTCGACGAAGGAAATGGTGGAATCTCTCGTGACAATGGGCATTAGCCAACAGGAAGCGGAATTGGTAAGTATTTATGTTAACGAAGAATAAGTGATTATGAAAATTGATATGCAATGTTTAAAGTTCAATATAAATGCATTTGATTTACTTTGATTTTCAATAGGCTGTTCGCCAAACTGGAGCTGAAACGGTCGAGGCTGCGATCGCATGGGTTTTTGAAAATAGGGAACAAGGAGATATTTTGGATGCAGGAGCTGGCGACTTTCAGGAGTATAAAATGGTGTTTGTTGTAAATTCTTCCCTAAATATGTCTCCCGGTAAAATGGCAGCACAGGTGGGTCACGGTGCCATAGCCCTTTACCAAGATCTAGTTGCCAGACAAGACATTTACGGTGGCTCATTAGTGCAATGGAACGAGTGTGGGTATGTAGAAATAATATTAGCTATGTTACTTTAAATAATATTATTTTATGTCTAATAATTGTAATACTTTAATAATGACATTAAGCACTAATTACTTGATTATTTTTCCAGATCTAAGAAAATTGTACTTCAATGTGAAAACGCTGGTGAATTCGATCAACTCGCTGTAAAGTCTGAAAAGGCTGGGTTGTTGTTTACGACTATCGAAGATGCTGGTCTCACACAGATTCCTGCTGGATCTCGCACAGTGCTTGCTGTTTTCGGATCGGTTAGTGATGTGGATGCTGTAACGGGTCATCTCAGACTTTATTAATGCTAAATTAATTCTTAAATATACGTTATCTAGTAAACATTTATTATGTAATTATGCACAAAGCGTCCTGGCTATTAAGAATTCCCATAATAATGCATAGGAGGAAATAGAAATATTATGCCATTTTGAAGTTATTTACCTAATTATTTAACCAGCCAGTAATCAGCAACCAGCAAGTAAAGCAAAGCCCTTGGATGAAAGACAGGAAAATGTTCACATTTTAATCAAATAGCGACTTATAAATAAAAAGTGGACTTATATTATAATTATTATTATGTCATGTAAATCTCTGTATATTATCTCGTTTAGGTCAAATTGCTTTTAGTGTTTTATACATAAATTTTATAATGTACGAAATACGAGCACTGACTGTGTTAAAAACTGATTTTTTATTAAAATCTGTTTTCAAATTTTTGGTTATGATTACTTATTTTAAATAGATGATAAAATATTACTGTAGCACAATGCAAATAGTTTTATGCTTGCATAATAGTAAGATTGTTTTGACATTGTTAAACGCGATTTTATGTTTATATGCATTTAATAAATTACACCTAGCACTTACCTATATAATTTTTCAAGAATACTAGTGTGTAAAACAAAATTCATTTACGAGTTGCTGCAGGAATCATTCATTACTCTCATGTTACCCCTCCACTCATATATTTAATTACGCATTGTTTTGGGGTAAGATCTTTCAAATTAACTGCGTTGGAGTTAATTCATCGCTTCTAAAGCATCTAAGCTCTATTTGGGCCTGTCATTATGAGAAAATTTCGATAAGAAAGTAATATTAGTATTGTGGTGAACGCATGCATTTGTATCATTATGCATCATCTTATTACATACTACGCTGCTTGGCAAGCACTTGCAGCGAATTCAGTTTTTGTGGTCAGATTTGCGTCGATGAAACTACGTACCAGCTGTTTGCACTTCATATCATCTGGGAGTGATCATTTATGACAATAACAAAAGCGATATCGTTTCTCATGGACAAATTTTCTTTGTGATGACATGGTTGAGTTTTTTATTAGTTTTTGAGTTATCTTGTGTCTTGGGGTTTGGACTATTGCATAAATACTGAAGAATTATATTGTGAAAGTTTAGTGGAGAAAATAGTTTAGGGAAGAACTGAAACTTAAAATTGTCAGCAAACAAGTTCAAAGTTGAAGAGCGTCATTAAACTTTCCTTTCACCAGTTGCTTAACTGGCAAATTTCCTTGCTTATTTAGTATACGAACAATGGATACAGTAAGTTTGAATGGATATATTTGAAACCTTATTTTGAATATTTTGTGGATTTTACAAAGAGCAAACAAAACAAAGATACTCATAAAATGAATATTTCCTTGTGTTTAGGATGATCAATTTGAAGATTTTACAACTGCTTCCGAGTGGGAGCAGTTTACTGCTAGATTGGAACAGCTTCTTATTGAATGGCTGGGAAAACCTGTGGAGCCAGAAAATATTAACAGCAATTGGATGGTTATACATGAGAAAGTTACCTTTTCAGGTAATTTAATAATGTAGTTGATAGTACGATATGACATGACGTTGGACGTAGATTTTGAATGAAGAGTTTGTGCATTGTACATACATGGCTTTTTGTGTTGCAGATTTTCCTTTAAATTTCACTTACTACAAGCGAGTGAAAGACTGGGAAAGTCGAGATGCACCTACCTCCATTCTAGACTCGGAATCTTCAAATTCTGTTACATTATATCCTCCATACATTATGCGAATCTTATCTTCTGAGCCAGAATTTCCACCTAATATATCTCCATGTTCCGTGTCAGAGTTTTTCTCTATCGAGGAGTTTGCAGTACTTACTTCTAAAGCTCCAGAACCTGTCCATGAGGAATCCAAATTGAAACTCCTATTGAGTTCCGCTTGCATCGCTCTAAACAATACAAATTGGTAAATTTGCGAAATTTTTCAACCTATGAATATCAGTAAAAACTTAATATAAAGTTTTATGACAAGTTCAATCATTACAAGCGCTAATTAACTTCTCACTGTAATTTTTCCAGTAACATTCCTGTGTTCACTCAGTATAATATGTGGAATCAAAATTATTATTATGGGATCGCTGAAACATCTGGAATTCGATCTGCTTTCCAAATGGTCCGTTTGAAATCTGTGCACTTTTCGCCATATTTATCAAGCCTTTTAGATGTATTTAAATCTAAAATTGGACAAAGTCTCAGCGCACCAGTAATTATTACAGCACATTTCTTTTACAACATGAATGCGTGGCATGAAGATTTCACGTATGATTCATTTCCTCCTGAAATTTTCGACCTTATGAAACCCTCCCAAGAAGACAATCAATTTTTCCCTGCAACAGCTACCACCTCTAATAGTGAAACTGACAAAGAACCTCGTATTTCCATGAATGATTGGATCGAGTTTTGTAGCCACACAAATATTCTGCCCTTTGGTTCTATGGATGATCCTTTCTTTTCCCTTGAGCTTGTAGTGGGATGGCCAAGTTTAACTGATGATATTGTCGTCGACTCTGCAACTTACACAGATCTTGAACCTGAAAACGCACCAGAGTGGCATTTTAGTTTGAAATCGGATCCAAATGCAGACTTCAGGCTGCGAGACCTTATTGAGGGTGTATGGGATTTGCACACACAGCAAGCGTCATTGAAAGACATTTTGGGAAAAGGAATCGAAGAGAGTGATGGTAAATCAATTTTTGTGTACAAAATGTTGCTATAAACTGAAATCAAGTATTATTTCAAGGTGGGTTTGTTTTTCTAGATACCGACGGCGCCCAGTTTACATCCGCTTTGGATAGACTTACCGCAGATCCAGTATCACCTCTTCCTTTACCTGCCATCAATACAGTTATTGACACAGCTCAAAGACGTCTTTTATTCAATCCATCAGTTTATTCTGATTTGGCCCCAATAAGCAGCGAACATCTTGAAATAATCCTCAAGTTTCTTTTTCCTGATGCCAAACCAAATCCAAAGTATCCTTATCCTTCTTCATTTGAAAGATTACCCGAGTTTAAAAAGGAGAAGAATACTAGCCTATCGGTAATTGCATCCATCAATTTATTTGCAGCTTTAAATTTCCATTTATACTAAAAGAATATATTATTTTGATTAAAGGATAATTTTCAAGGAGTTAAATCAGCTCCAGTGGGTAGCTTGGTGTGGAGATTGGCAGTGACAATAGCAAATTTACACGCTTTCCATGGTGCGACCTCAGCCGTTGCTCATATGTGGCTGGAATTCGTTTTGGAGCTAAGATATCGATGGGAAAAATCGGCCTTGATTTGCGGGTAAGTGTGAATTCTTATATTATGATTGATTTCAGTCATGACAGGGTATTTGAAACTAGACTAACGATCTTCTGTAAAAAAATTTATTCATAAAACGACGAGTGCATTGTTTTTAAAATGGCAGTTCATTTAAGTTTAGTTATTATTATTAATAAGGATTCACATTGCATTGTCGGTCATTATTTCAAAATAATTTATAATGTATGTCAGTTATCGTACAAAACAGAACGTGATTTTCTCTATTCCTGTATATTATATTTTACAATTTACAATTTTAAATTATTTCTATTTAAATAAGTATACAAAATATTTAAGTATAATTTCTATATAAACTTTACAGTTGTACCAGGTCATGCCTGGCGTGATTTCTGGCTACATATACATCCATGTCATGATCTGTCCAATTATCTGGTGTGTCATAACCACTTAAAGTATTTAATGATTCGCTTTGGCTTGGTCGTCCAGCTCGTTTCCTTTTATGATTTGGCTCAAAATGGCGATGGCTTTGATGTGTGAACGGCTTATGTGTATGTGTATTATGGTTAGCATGGTTTAAAACATCATGTGACGATCTTACCGACATCATACTTTGTCTAACGGGCCTTCCTTGTGTGTGTACAAATCCATTATTATGGGGCACATGATGGCTATGACCGTGATTATTTCCATGATTGTTCCCATGATGTCCATGGCCAGCGTGACCATTATTATGATAAGCATGCACTGAATGATTATGATGATGATGATGAGCACTGAGGTAGCTTCTATGAGTTGAATGGCCATCGGGTATAGACCGGTGACTCGGTGCAATAATCATGCTTTGTCTGTGCGTTGTTCCTGACGCTAAATGGTCTAATGATCCGTGATATACTCTGGGCCTGGGAATGCTCTTTGCTGAAACTGCTGATAGCTGATCCCAGTCCTTGATAAGATTCATGGAACCTTGAGGATATCCTTGTGGACCCGGTGATGGCGTCATAATGGATGGTGGCACCTTTTTAAAATATGTCTAATTCTCAGTTTTCTACACAAATTCTTGGGTGTAATTTATTCAAACGATTTGATATGTATACCTTTGAAACTAAAGTGGATGCCGAAGGTGAACGCTTTCCCTTGCTCCTCCGAGTGATTGCAATGAATAGGAGTACAGCAATGATCACTGTAGCGCATATAGCTGCACTGGCTCCAATTGTAATTTTGTCCATGTGGTTCATAAGAACGGAAGGAGTTGTGGGCTTTAGTTCTCGACACTGACTTCCTGGAGGCACTGACCCTGCACTTGGATTGATTTCGTTGTATAGTATGTCATCGTAGGGAACGACGCATACAACAACACATTCCTGTTAAAGTGGTCAAGAAAAGAAAATCGTTATTTTTCGTTTTGCATACATCTCAGGTAAAAAATTGAAGATCACGATGCACCACTCACATTAAATGGGATATGCTTAATTCTGTACTCTCTTTCGGTGGGTGCGAGAGGTGGGCCATGACGGAAAGCGTCTTCTCCAAATAATCTATATATTATACGATATCCCGCAAGTTGCTTCAAGCTTTCCCAGCGAAGCATTATTGAATCACTGGTTCTTTGAATATCTCTCAAAATAATATCCGATTTTTCTGCAAAAATTAGACTTGGTGAGCGAGGATTCCCCATGGAGGGATTATGGGATTGAGGGTGACCACCTGGTTGTGGTTGAACAACTAGTACACCCTGTGTTTGCACACTACTTGGTGGTGCTTTGATTATAGGTGGAGGGCCCACATTTGAATTGGTTGAATGTGAGCTGGGTCCATCAGAATTGTGACTATTGTGAGAATTATGTCTCGTTGGACCGACACCAGATATAATTGGTATTTTTGATTCGTCATAATCCTTCGTGTCAATTGATGCCTTCCTTACAACAGCTTGATTAGGGCGGTTGTTGATTATCATGGCCTTTGGTGTAATCGTTATTGGCGTTGGAGGTTTTGCTCTAATCAAAGGAACCCTGACAGAATCATCATCTCTACTAGTAGTAGATACGGTTGATGTGGATGTCATTGTTGAGTAGCTGACTGAAGTTGCTGTTGAAGTGGAATGTCTTGCTGCTGCTTCTCTGCTCGATTGTTGAAACGATCGAAGGGTCTTCAGGGAACCGGGATATTTTCTGGTGGTGGTGCTGGAGAAAGGAAGGGATGTTGGGTTTGGGTGAGATGGAGGAGACTCAATAATATCTCGTGGTGGTGGCAAAGGTTTAACAAATTTCGTCTCTGGTCTGTCTAAAGTGTGCTCAATTTTTGTTTCTTCTCTTGATACTTCTTCAGCGTCTTTCTCCTCAGAATCCATTACATTTTCATCGTTTTGCTGTTGTGCAGTACGCTCATTACTGTTAGGACCAAATCTCTCTGTAGATGATATGAAAACTGGTTTTGCTGTGCTTGTTCTTGGTCGTGGTCTCGGGCGTCGGAATTTAAATCTGGTTCCTTCATTGCTGTTTGGATTGCGGTACTCTGTAATGGGATCTTTGGGAATTTCTGTTGTAGTGAAATCCTTTGTTGTACTTTCACTGTGTGTTTCCTCAGTGGCCGTGCCGTTATCAAACTGTAGCACTGCCATTGGAGTGTCGATGCTTAAAACAGTAACTTCTTTCGGTAAAACAATCGGCTGCTTCTCTTTTGATGAATCATTTTTTATACACACCATCTCTGCAAAAGAGAATACAAAAATGTATAGTAACTTTAACTGCCAGTTTATAATGTTTTTAATTCAAAATCATGATGAGCTAGAAATAGGAGTACAAACCATTTGGATTAATTTGTTGAAAATTTAATGTCCGAAATGATGATGGGCTTCCACAAAATTGAGGATTTCTTTCTCGGCTGGTCACTTGCAAATCAAACGATTTCATCCATTCAAATATCCATCTCAAGCGACAGTCGCAAACCAAAAATCTTCCTCCAATGCTTATTCCCCGCAGTGTTGAGTTAATGGGACGGAAAGATTCTTCTGGTAAGGTAGCCAAAGGATTTCCATCCAGAGCAAGTAGTGTCAGTGAATGCAAACCAGTAAATGCATTTTTGGGAATTTCTGTGAGGAGATTGAAACCGAGGTCCAGTACCTGATAAAAAATACATGAAACTGTTTTAAGTATATTTGGGGCAGTACAAGATTTTTCAAAGTGATTACATGTTATGTTGCATTTTTTCAAACTTTGCATTTAATTATCTTACTCGTAGCTCTTTTAAAGAGCGTAATGCTGTTGTTGGATAATGAGTGATCAAATTGTTTAACAGGCTTAACGAGCTTAGCGTATCATTAACTCCAGAAAAGGTCGCGCTTGGGAGAGACTGTAGAAGGTTTCTGCAAATGAACATATAGGATCAAATATATGAAAAAGCGATAGCTATAATTATATTGTTGAATAAGAACTTTAAATTACCTTTCAAGATTTAGTGCGGTTAGTGAGTGAAGATTTGCAAATTGATACTTTTCCAGATCTCTAAGTCTGTTTTGGGCTAAATCTAAAAATGCTAAAGATGATAGATTTGCAATAGCCGCGGGAACTGCACTCAGCCTGGTACCTGTTGAATATTTGGATTATTATTTAATGAAAGTAAATTAGAAGGAAAAACATAATTTGATGTTGATGAGTTTAACAGATTTACTTCACAACGTTTTACACACCTTTCAAGTTCAAATTTTTAAGAGACTTCTCCAGACCTATAAACGCTTGTGAATCTAGTTCGATGCTATTGTCATTAAGCTTTAAAGTACTTAGTTTATGAAGATTTTGAAATGCGCCGCTTTCTACTTTTTCCATTTTGTTCAAGCTCAAATCTAAGAGTAAAAGATTTGTCAAGGAGGATACTGATGAGGTTGGAACTTCCTTGAGCATATTTTGGGTTAAACTGAGATGTTTTAGACTTTTCTCCAATCCTTGGAAAGCGTTGGGATGAATAGTTTGTATCATACAATTAGAAAGCTGTAGGCTAATCTAAAAATTTTTCAAAATATCGTTCAAAAACGTTAATAAGATGAAAAAAACAAAAGTATTTTAGTTTTAAATTGTGCATCGTAAATTTAATTTCATATATACCAATCTCAGTTTCTGGAATATTTTTTCTGGAACTTGTCCATTTTCATCTGTTATAAAACTTGCATTGAGGTAGAGAAGGCCGATTGAATTTCCTTGCTTGGACACATTTTCTGATAGCAATGCCACCAGTAGATGACCATCCACTTCATGGCACTGAACACTAAGTTGGCTACTTGTTGGTGGATTTTTTGCACATACACATCCATTTTTCAACTCATCCTGCACGTTATCATCATCATACCATGGACATGTAACTTCAGTGCCTGACCCAGCATCAGAGAAATGGACTAAACTTAAGAGAATACATAGCAAAGTCAATGTTCTAGAAATGCGACTTAAGAGTTCACTAGTCCGTGACCAATGCTGTGGCCCATTCTTTCTGAAAATATTGCTTGCATTTGTCATCTTGTCAAAGATCCTTTTTCCTTCTCGGCACTTTTAGTTTTTAAAGATTGTCTCCTTCAGGGCCTATAAATAATGAAAAAGTACCATTGTTATATATATTTAAACACATGCATATTTCAACTTTCCATTCATACAACGAATAAATTGAAATATATATTATCATTAGAAAATTTCTATGAAAAGAGTGCATCTTGAAATAAATGCATCTATTTTAGACCAATCTAGTAATTTATTTAAATACTCTTCAACTCTTCGTATTCATATTCCACTTACAATAGACTGGCATATCGGTGCCAACGAAGGTGACATTAAAAGTGTTTGTAGTAGAGTGTGTGAGAATGGACTATTCTTATAAGCCATCATCAAAGTGTGGTTTTTGTGGTCACAGTTTGCAACAACCGTTTCATCTTGATTTACAATTTCAAAGAAAGAAAACTATCTAGGTATTTAATAGTTTAAAAAATGCATGTTGTTCCTGTTCGTTAAATTCGCATAAAAATATTCAGTCAACCAGTTACAAAAAGGCGGAACACGTTAAGTGTGGAACGGTTTAATTTGCTTCTGCACACACACGCCGTAGTATTAGATATGCTTGGATTTAGTACAGATATGTGTAGTAATGTCTTTTGAAAAATGACCATTTGTTTGGCTGAAATATGCGTGTGTCATGACATAGGTAAATTAGATTCGCAAAATAATTAGACTTGTTTTGCAAGGAAAAAATGAAAACAACTTTTTACTTCGTAGACGCATTACATTGAGATTTGTGGAAATTAAGCTTGTAATATTTGTAGTTGACGATATAATTCGAAATGATTCGAAATTAGCTCATTTTAGTGTTGCAAATCTCCAAATGATTTCCTATTTTATGTACTTTTTCGTACTTGACGATTGCTTAATAGTAATTTAGCTCTTCAATAAAAAAAATCTTTGGTAAATACTTTCTTCTAGCGAATGGGAAAGTGATTTACTTTTTTAAATCAGAGGCATTATTATTTTTTACCAAATTTCATAGGTTATGCATACGCACTGCTTATTGTGCTCATACGTGCGTATGGGTTCTGTTTTTGGTCCTTTTTCTAGTCTACGTTTACGACTTTATGCACTATATTATGCGTTTTTACAGTATATTTGATAGTTAAAGTAGCCGTGTCTGAATATTATGACGTTAGTTTTTTACTGTCACTCTTTTAAATGACTGTTATTAACTTGCCATAATTTACATTCATTTCTTACATCTCTTAAAATGATTAAAAAAGGATTTAAAGAATATATAACAAACTGCGCAGCCCAGTGGAAAAAAAGATGCAAGGACTAAACTAAGGACTAAAACAACTCTAAAAAGTAAAACTTGCTGATTGCTTACACGCATAAATGTACATAATGGAATTAATACATATTCCGTAGGATTTAGGTCTGTCTCATGCACATCATAATTACAACTTACATATTATGATGGAAAGGAGGGCACACAAAAATGAGTGGAATAAGAGAAAAGATGATTTTTAAAAGTAGGGAAATAATGGTTTTTCGTCGTTTCGTTTTCAGTGACCAGACAAGCGTACAAAATCATATAGAAATGTTCTTGTTTTATCTTTATCTTCATTGAAAATATTTTCATCATGTGCATTATATGCATTGTTCATTATAGATTAATGTATTAACCACATGCATTGGCGGAGTAAAAACCTCTAAATCTGATCTGTATCTTTTGTACTTTTCCTATTTTACTCTTGTTTTTAAATCAAACTGATTATTGTGGTGGTATGTAGATTTTAGATGAAGACTGGTGTGGTGGTAGATGATATATTTGTTTGCGATATCTTGTTAATCCTTGGAATGTGTAAAATTATTCATAAAATAAGTATTTGTTTAACTTTTCCAAAAAAGACATTTTAAATATTTGGTTTAACCACAAGTTCTTTGTACAGATACTGAACGATTAATAACATTGACGATCGCAATCGAATAAAAATGTCTCGCAATGCCCCAAGATATTTAATCCCAAGTTCTAGAGCAAATATATGTCCGAGCAACAGATAGATGTCTAAATTTTGTATACTTTTATTTGCGGTTTTTCGCCGTTAATGAAGTCTGAAAATACTTGATATGACATCAAATTATCTTTTCAAAATTTCGTTGTTTAATTACGTTTGTACTAAAAAGAGCCCCAGGTATTGTAACGAAAAGATTTGAAAAGAGTGACAATAAAACGTCATATGAATTTCTTTTTTTACTTTCAAACCATTAGAGTGCGTGGTGCTACAATTAATTTGTCAGCCCTCCTACCTAAAATAAATGTAGAAGTTATGGGTTTTTTGGGCAAGGCCCATTTGAATCATTTTACTCTAATGCTGCAAGTTAGTGTAAATTAAGTAGTTTAAAATGATTGAATTACAAAACTGTGCCGGATGATTAACTATATTTATTCAGAATAATGGTGGGCCGTTGTGATATCCTCATAAGCACGTCGTTACATTCGGTTCTTAATTTTACTCGATTATGACGTTTAGCTTATCAGCACAATGTTTTAGTTGTTCTTTCTTGGGAGTAGTCCGAGTAGTTAAAACCCAATGCATCAAAATTGTAATATGTAAATAGACATATATTCAACATTAATTAAACTAATCATTGATAAATCAATACTGATATCCAATTTTAAAAGCTTACCAATTCATGATTTAATTATTAATTATTATAACTGCGTTTTTTGGCTTATCAAATTAACAGCAAACCCATAACAGCAAATTGAGCACGAAAAATGATACAGTGAAA
>JAQFYG010002716.1:0-14005 GCA_034694325.1 Entomobrya corticalis
TATGCAATGTTTACCTTAAGGTCAAATAAAAAATATGAAGAATTGAAGATTTGTGAAGACGATGTGCGGTGTTGTGTCGTTGTGTGTCGATTTTTGGGGGAAGAAACTGACGATGATCTTTTGAAAAAGAAGTGACTTGTGACTAAAAGAATCACCCAATGAGAATGAAATAAGATGCACAGATAACAGATATTCCACAAATAATTACGTCTACGGCAAAAAAGAGTTGATTGACCCTACGGCTGACCGAATTAGAAGTGTTAAAACTGCTTACAAGAGATTTAGATTTTGGACGTCCTGAATTTAGGTTACACGCACGTGCTTTTCAAATTGCTATACAACTTGAACAAAACAAGAAACTATGAACTGAACTCAATTCAACATAAGAGCTCGACCAAAAGTAAAGATTGATTTGAACACGACAGTGACAATTGACAACACGTCAAATCCCTTCCCTTGCTCTAGCTCTGCTTTTAGATGGCGTATCAACTGAACAATCTCGACTCTCGACTGCAGATCGTCATCGTTCATGTGGATCTGATGATGGGATGCGGATGGATGATGATGGAATGTCTCAAGTCTCTCTCTCTCTTTTTTTTACTTCCTCCATTCGGTCTCCAGTGCTTCTTAGCATTTGATAGGCACACTTTGCACCGCTTCATTCAAATTTCAAACTCACCTTTTTTTGCTGAACATTTTTTGTAGATATGCTAATTATCTAACTGTTGGCAGTTAATTACTGGCTGTGGTTTAAATATAAAATTTGTTTGAATGCATTGTTAGATAGAGCATTAATCAATCATTTATATAAAATAATTGTTTGTTTTGGGAAATTCAAGTGCTATTTTAAATAAATGAGAGAAAAGATAAGTCATTTATACATTATGGGTACTATAAGGCTAGATCAACAACCGATTTCTGCAGAAGTCAGATGGCTTGGGTAATAGCTTAATTCCTGAGACATGTGTAAATACAAAATAAATATAATTCACCTACTAGGCGACGGATGCGAGGAGTTGCAGTTGTTAACTCACCAGAATTTAATGCATTCTGGTATTTTAATATAATTACTTTTAATGTAAGCCAGCGTGACTTTCTTCAACCAAATTATAACACAAGTGTTTATTCTAAATGTTGATTTTATCCTTTGGGAGATATGATATTTATATATATCATCACATTATTTTACATCTTCCCTTTCGACATTTCATTTCCTATCAATTATGCACAGTTCAGTTGTCCACGAGTTTACGTATTTATGATGCAAGTCTTGCATTGCAAGATGGAATTAAGTAAGAGATGATATAAGTTTTGATGAAAGCCTACCAACAACCCGCATTTAGGCAAAACTCATGTAAGATTATTAATGTGACATTTACAGATGTTACTTAAGCATTTAATTAGTGATCATAATTACTACCAGCAATACCAATACCTTCACATTCACCTATCTACTTTCTTCAGCAGACTTGCTTAACTTTCCAAACACCTTAGGCGTCATCACCACCCATTTTTTCCCAATATTTCAAGTCAATTTTTACGCAAGATTCAAAGCACAAAGTTAAATGTGAGTACTATTATAATAGAAGAAAATGATTGCATATTCATCATACTTCTGTAGATTATGTCATCTTTCTTTGGAAAAGTCATTAAGAAAGAAGAACACACTGAAAGAAAGTAAAGCCATAATAGAGATATTACAACAGCCAACAAGAATCGAGTTGATTAGCATCTGAGTAAATTGTAGGTTGCTGTAAACAAATTAATTTTTACTAAAAGATAAAGATAATTAAACTTTAATTAACCATTCATAATGTTAGAAAGAAAACAGAAGATCTGTCCTGCTGTACGTCATGGTATGATCAGTATTGGTCAGTAGAATTTGGTAGGAAACAAGGCAGTTGGGTAAACAAAAACAGCTTTGATGGGAGAATGTTCATTCAGCTTCAGCTTCAGCATTGCCTTTAGCCCTTCGTTTCCTTTGGCCTTCCACTTTGCACTTTGCACACGTCTCCTCTCCGTCTCTCTTTTTCTTCATTCTCGCACTGGCCATTGGTTGTTTACGACCGTCGTATTTTAAACTAGTCTTTTTTACACACCATTTTGCACACTTTTTTAATCATCTAACTGTTTTTATTTAACTGCCTGCTTTCATTAACATTTAAAAAATCATTTTAATGCAATTTAAGAAAGAACATTGTTTACAGATTAAATTAAAATTATTGTTAATTATGAAAAGTTGCAGAGTTCTTTAAATAAAATGTGCAAATACAAGAGTCGCATTAAAATTAAAGGGGTTGAAGGCTTGGGTGTAGAAGGGTGACTCTGACGCAACCAGATTATATTCATGACTCATGAGCAAATACGGGCATGTAATTGCACATATACAGGATCTGCAAAGACCCGATGAACTAATCAAAAGAACATCTAGCTTTAACTAACTGGTGCATAACAAGTGTGACAGGTTATCTTCTGAAATGGTAAGTTGTGTGGATTGATATTTATTTCAAATTGCCCATCAGGATCATCATTATTAGTCGCTTGTAAAAACATGCTTCAAAACATAGCTTATAATGGAAACTTCTAATTCCAACAGCATGAATTATCTGAATCTATTAGTTAATAATTTCAACAAAATACAACTTAATTTTCATTTAATTGATCTTATCTTCTACTATTTATTAAGCACACTTCAATAGTCCACGTGTTTTTATATATGATGCAATCAGAAATTCAAATTTTTGGTTGATGTGAGTGCCTATATACTTTAGATTTTAACGTCTTCCTAGATGTTATGCAACACATTGTAGTAGGATAGCAATTAGTACCAGCAAGATATTTCATCACATCCTTCTTTCCTTATTCAACCAACATATTTAACTTTTTTTAACGACCAACGGCACTTCTCTAGAATTTTCTTCTTACAAAAAAAATCCAAGTTAATGACGCAAAACTCAAAGAAAACAAAATTTTTAAGATGAAATAGAAAATCAAAAGAAAAGAGATTATATTTTTCTCTTTTGTGAACATTATATAGTCGTATTATTGCAATAAAAAAGTCATCAAAAAAGAAAGTGGAATTATATAGAATATATATTAAACTATATAAAAACTAAACTACTTTCTCTCTTTTTTAAAAAGACTAAAGAATGGAATGGACAGTAATCTTCTTTTTCTTTCAACTTCACAATATTTCTTCTCTTTTTTCATCATCAAACCAACTAAAAAATTATGAGAAATGACTACACTCCTTTCTTTCTTTTTTATTTTCTTTCAAAAAAGAAAATGGATTGAGCAACTTTCTTTCCTTCCAACCATCATCATCATCTTCTACACATAATAATATATTGTTTACTTTCTCTCTCTATTTCTCTTTCAAGCCATATAATACTTTTTTTATCGCTGCAAATGAAAATGAGATTTTGATGTGGATGATGACGACAAAGTAAGAAGACTGTAATGTGGGCTATTATAAAAAATATTTTCTTTCAATTTATATCCCTTTTTTAAAACGAAAATTATTATGTATATATTTCCCTTGTTCACCCACTCATTTCTGAAGAAAATGAAGAAGGATCATAAAAAAAAGTTTAATGGAATCTGGAATCTTTTTTTATTATTAGCAGAAAGCCAAACCTTCATCCTTCATCATCATACTCTTTTGTATGCATACATTGTCGTCATAGTAATAAGTCGTAAAAAAGGGCTAGTTTTTTTCTATTTTCTTTCTTTATTCTCAACTTTCTCCTCTTTCTATACCCATTTACTATAGCCACCTCCACCACACCAGTTATTTTTAAAAATTCCTATTCATTTCTCCTTTCTCCAACCTCAACTCAAGCTCATCATGCAATCTCCCTCTACAAAACCAAGCAACCAGAGAACCAAGAAAACTTTAAAAAGTACCAGAAAATATATATACCAAGTCATCTATGACGATATTGTTTCCTCATCTCCTGCTCATCTAAGAGTGAAAAAACGCGAGAGATTCTTTCTTTTCTTTCTATTCTTTTGTGTACGTTTTTTCTCCTCCTCCTCCTCCATCCCTCCACTCCACTCCATCTTCAATCATACCTCCATATTTTTTTTCCTCTACAAAAACCAGCAGCAAACTTTCATATATTTCTATACTCATCTGTCGGTATTCTTTTCCTTTAAATCCAACTTGAGCTTGAGAAACCGATTATTATATATTTTTTCTAAAAGATGAAAAGACCGAACAAGTATACCAAAAAAACTAAGAGTCTATTATACTCGTTCCCTTTTTTCTCTTTGAAAGCCAGAAAGAAATAAATGAGATTAGAAGACATTAATTTTAATATATAAAAAAAGTTAAGGCCATGCATATATTCTTTTCTTATTCATTCAATTTTATTAATATATTATGGTGAAAGCCGAGAAAAAAAGATGAAGAAAGAAAAAACATTTATAATGATGATGACGATAATAATATATTTTGTGAGAGGTGGTTTTTGTGGTGGTGATGGCGGTTTTCCAGTGATGATGGTAGTACTAGCAACGGTGATGCTCTGAAAAAAATGTAAAGAATAATGATCAAAAACCGTTGAAAATACCGTTGAAATATAGAGAAGATTGTGAAAAAAAAACTTTTCTTTTCAAAAAAGAGAAGACGCAGAAGCCTTTTTAATCGCTTAATGGAATAATTTTTCTTTTCGTTATTATGCTTGAAAAAGCGCACATGCCAAAAACACTACACTTTTGGATAATTAGCTTTCTCTCTTTTTTCCTTTTAACAAAAGAAATCCCATCATCATGCTCGTCGTCGTCATCATTATCATCATGACTTTGTATGAAGAAAAATAAAGTCTTCATCTTTTATATATATTTTTTCTTAACTGATGATTTTTCTTTGAAAACATTCCCTTTTTTTTGATTTACATACTTACTCAATAAAATTATTATTCAGGAAGAGAAAAAAGGATTTCTTCATAGCAAAATATTCTAGATCCGTTAAAAAATCTTTCTGGTTGTTCAGATATTCAGATGTGAAAAAAAGATTGCTAAATTACTTTTTTTTTGCTTTCATCAGAGAAAATATTATAAAAGTAGATAAAAGCACATAAACTTTCTTTTTGTCTGGCTTTCAAGCATATTTTTTAGGTATGCACAGTGCGCACTTTGTTGTTTTCAAGTTAAAAAGTTTTAGAAGCTTAATGTGCTTCAAGGCGAAGAAAATACGTGATTTTCTTTACTGATTACTAATATGATTATGACTTGTTTTTTATATAAATTTTCCATAAGATATAGTTAGTTAAGTACTTTTTAAAAAATGCCTAAAGCGTCTATAAATTTATAAGTAAAAAATATTAGGTAATATACTATACTGGCTGGGGATTTTGTTTATTTCTCAAGAGTTTTACTCTCAAAAAAATATTGAGAAAGAACCAAAAAAGTTGATGAAGTTCTTTTTTTGATAGTTGCGTAATGACGGTTGATATGATTAACTTTTGAAATAATCATGCGATAAAGGCTGTAAAAAGTAAGACTGATTTATAATGTAAATCTCCGATTACCCCACAAAATGTAAGTCTCATTAATTCTTCGTTATATTTCATGCAATAGTTAAGTGAATTACTTTATTTGTATTGCTAGTAAATAAGGTTAACAATAAAAATGATGATTGAGCTCCACAGAGAGAAAAATAAGGATAAAATGCATAATGAATTATCATCCATCCGAAGAAATGCGATGACTGTTTCCCTAATATATAGACAAACTGATTAATTTTTCCCCCATTCCCCACTACTCCTTCATTCTTTGCCTTTGCCTGTCCTTGTCATGTGGAAAAACATGAAAACAAACACTTAATTAAATCATTTAGTGAGAAAGGGATACACACACATATATCCATAATGTAATATATAAATACACAAAAGATAAGATGTATTTTTTTCCTAGATATTTATCTCTTCTGCAGACACAAAAAATTTGTTTTCATTTCAATTCATTCACTTTCTCCCTCTCTCTCTTCATTCATTATTTATTTATTTAGACAAAGATGGGCACACGGGCAGTGTGGTCGGCAGGAATAATAATAATGGATTTGTTGAGTGGTGGCGGCTGCTGGCGGCGGTGGTGGTATATGGATATTGATGCTGTGTTTCTGACAGATTATTGTAATTTGTAATAATAATAAAAAGAAACAAGAATAAAGAATAAATATAAAAGGTCGGCAGAGATTCAGATCGGATTCGTCGGCAAAAAAAAAATTATAAAAAAGTAAGGCATATTATGAGACAGATGATGATGATTCCGCTGATAAAGGTTTATATATGAGAGATTTAATATTATAATAATAAAAGGGAAGTGTATTTAGAAGATGATGATGAAGAAGAAGAGAATTGCGTAATATGTAACGGCAGACGGCAATATGTTTGGTATTCAGTTGGCTTTTTTGTATAATGACAGGGAAAAGTAGAGAAAAGCTGTTATTTTTGGGAGGAGATGATGGAGGATGGAGGAGGGAGGGAGATGGATGGATGGAGAGAGAATGGGAATATCACAATCTGTTTCTTTTGACTTGACTTCCGATGAAGAAGGAAAAAAATGGATGATGGTGACGTTAAACGTGGGGATTTTCTTTGTGTTGACTTGTTCTTGTTCAAATTTCTCTTTTTAGTGGGTATTCTGAGGAATGAGAGAGAAGATGAGGATGAGTATTTTAGGGGATTACTGTGTTGATTTTCTCTGTGTGGATGATTGTGGAAGGAGACAGGAGGCGAATAATAATAATAACCATAAGTGGCAACATATTGCTGGCTGTATCCAATTACAATAATAATAATAACAAATGATAGAGGAAACAGCAGTAGATGAAGGAAAAAGGAGGACCGTATCATCATAATAGTAATAATAATGATGGCTTTTAAAAAACAAAGTGAAAACGTGTGTGATTTTTTATGAGGATGATTATTAAACATTAGATTTTATCATTAGTTTGAGCAAAAATATCTGATTATTAATGATGTTCCATTTCACAGAGATTTTTATTATTATTCGTAAATAACCGATATTATTGCATATTTTGAAATAAATATGAATAAAATAGTTATATCGTTTTATATGGATTTTCAGAAGATTTTAAAGTAATCACAATTACAAGTGATTCTACTGTTGTTGAAAAACGGTTTATTGTTTGCTACCACACGCATGGGAGTATTTTAACAGCAAAATAAAAAGTCTCCAAGGAAAAGGGTTCTCACCTAAGTAAACATACATATATGTATTCATTCAATATCAAAATCATCTCGTTTAGTTTATAATGAAGTGGAGTAGATCCCACACAAAACCATATAATCTCTGTCGAGGAATTTTAATGGATATTCACATCGAATTCCATTCTCTTTTCATTCAAGAAATCCATGTTTTCGCCTCATGCAAAACCACAATAAACTCTGGAACTGGATGTTATAAAACACGTTTAACGTTTTCATTTTCCGGACATAAAGGGTTAAACCATTTTAATGGACCCATTAAATCTCTCCATTCATCCATAATATCTCATATCATTATTGTTGGGGCATTATGAGACAATACTGTTCTCTTTAAAAATTTATCAAAGTGTTTGGCCAAGAAAACTTAAAAAATCTATTCTATTCTAAGTTATTACTATTATCTTTACACATTAAATTCTCACTGTTTTGTTTCTATTTTATATTTTTCACCCTTTTTCATTGCCCACACATTCAACATTCAAGAAAATAAAAAAGGCAACTGTATTTACAAAACTTTCTAAAACTAAAAGTTTCTCTATAGAAAAATCATTTTTATTTGTTAAAGATCTGATATCAAAATAAAAATTATAATAGGAACTAAAAAATAAAATAAAATACTGATGGTTTTTATACAAGTTTTGTTTGTTGAATGGTGATGCAAGAGCAAACAAGGCATGCATGCATGTGACGGATCGATTAGACGCAGAAAAAAAGGGAAAAGCCGAAAAAAAAATCAACAACGATATGATGATGAGATGATGATGATGACAAAAAAAAGTTCTAACTGCGATACCTACACTAAACACTAAACTGGCGGCGAATTTCATTGTTAAATATTAAATGTTTTTATATATCTATAACAATTTATATGTGAGTATAAATATTAGAAAGGGTCGGTCGTCCGTCGCCCATCTGCATCCTTCGTCCTTTTTTTCTTGGTGTTTTGGTTGTTGTTCTGCAAAAAGGAGAACAGATCGAGAGAGAAAAAAAGGGAATGAAAATCCAATCCAGTCAGTCAGAAACGGAGTGTTAGTGACGGCAATAATAATAGCAAACTTAAGAGGCATGAAAACAACAATCCATTCATAATATTTATCCATATACCACCGACGAAACAACATGACACGATAAACAAAAAACTCATAAAAGCAACACATACATGCATTCATATAAATAGAAACGGTTGTATTTTATTAGGACCGTGTTCTTTTCTAGTTTAGTTTGTTTATAAATCTGGACAAATTCGGTAATAATAATTCATGGAAAATAAAGCGGTGATGGGCAAGCAACAATTAAGTTTATTCAAAAATGTGTTAAAAGAGTAGTATGAAAACATTTTGGTTTACTGACAAACGGAATATTAGTTTCAATCGTTATCACCTTCGGTGTCATCTTCTTAACTGATAGATAACCAATCCGGCTAACCAAAAAAAGGAAGAAATTTGAGATTCCGATATAAAAATTCATTCATTACTCCTCATGAACTTATTGCATTTGTACAAGACGTCGGTATGCATTTTGTTTGTATTGCAAGTTGCTTGAAAGACTCTTGTCTTTGTTTCTTATGAATTCATAGAATCGAATAAATAGAACATAAATTTCTATTGTTCTTCAGTACCTACATTAAATTAGCATGGCGCTAATTTAAACCGTTTATCTTTTAAATTTTTTGCAAAAACAAAGTTTCTACGAGTTTAACAACTCCAATTAACTTTTTTATGAATTTTAAATAGATAAAGATTAATTTTAATGCATAAACTAACAGAGTAATTGTATTAGAATTGCTTAGAATTGATTTCTTTTCTAGGATTTCAGTCATTTTCTAAAGAAATGAAGGACAATATTTTGGTCAGATGGCAGTTTATGTGGTGTAGATATTAGTTGCTTTCATAAATTGGATTTAAGGCAATCAAAATCAATCACCAACAGTCCAGTTTTTGTTTTTTCGCTTATTGCTTGAGAATTTTTTTATTCTCCCGGGTGCTGGCTTAAAAACTGCACAATTTTTGGAGGGGCTCCTAGAGCCCCAAAATTTAATCAAAAGATAATATTTAGACTTAAGACATAAACGGCAAGAAGGAAAGATTCGCTGTGAGCTTAAAAGTTCGTCAGCAGACTCTTTCCGGTTGCCCATAGAGTTACTCTATTGTCATCGATTGTCCAGTAACTAGGGCCTCAAATCACATTGCATCAAAGAACTTCCTTCATTCGAAATTTTTCATTAATAGCCAATCCAATAACCAATTCAACATCCACCTACTTTCACGCTACATCACACACACCAGCATCACCTTTTTTTACTTTCTGTTTATTCTTTTGACTTTGATTTGGTGAAAGCCGGATATACACACAGTTTTTTTTGGGTTTCCAAATTCCAACTCAATGATGCTTATTATGGTAACTATGGGAATAGTTGATAAGTAAAGTGAGCTTTCTGTATAGAGCCATAATAGGTAATGTAATAATCGTCATGTTTCGTCCTCCATTTTCGGCTCCATGCATCTCCGCCTCTGATTACATTCTATTACAAATTAAACGAATTCTTTATTGGGTTTTCACCATGTTTGTCTGTGAGTCTGTCTAAAAATACTCTATGTCCATGTTAATCAAGTTCAATGGAGATTGTATAATTTTTAAAGAAAATTATGAAAACAATGCATGATAACTAAATCATCAAGGAAGATGCATGGATAGATGATAAGATTAAGCAAAATGATTAGTACTTATTAACTTTCATTTCTTCTATAAATCAAGTTTATCCTATGACTTTATCCTTATTCTTATTAATAACTCTGTATACCTCATAATATTCTCCTCTTTTTCATTCTTCTTTTGGTGATCCTACCGTGTCTTGGCGTCATTCTGCTCCCTCAGTAATAGTCATCATAGCAATAACAATAATAATAGCAATAGTCATAACAATAATCCCTCTCGTAGTCAGTCGTCATCATCATGCTTTCTCCTCTTTCCAGTTTCCTTCCTTCCTCAACAACGAGCAAATATCCAAAGAGAAATAAAACCTGAAAAAACTATCTTACACTTTCCCACTTTACGATTTCCCTTCACCGTCTGTCCGTCCATTTACAACATTTCATTCATATCTTCCATTTAGCATTTTCAACAAATCCACCTGCTACTTTCCCAATTTTCTCTGATAATCCTTATCCTCATAATCTTTTATTTGACATTATTTAGCTGCTATTGTTGTCGTTGAAGCATGAACTGGAAATTGAAAAAAATATCCTTCCTTATGGACCCAAAAAAGGAGAGAAAAAAGGTAAAAAGTACTTTGCTGATATTATGATCTTGTTGATATGATCGCATAAAGGAATGGCACTTATATACCTACAGATTATTATTATTATGGCGATCTATCTGGATGAAAAATCCTCATCTCATGATCTTCGTACGGAGGTGGAGGTAGTTGAATCGGATATAATATATTTTTAAAGCTTTTTTGGAGTTGTTGAGGCGCAGAACAGGGCACACAGAGAAAAGGGATGACGACCATGATGATGATGATGATGATGTGAGTATATATTTATATTGGAGTCAAAGGGAGAAAATATATAAGAGGAAAAAAGTCATCTGGCGGATTTGGATTGGATTGCCGTGGATATTTGGGAATAAGGATGGAGATCTGTTGCTGACATTTCTCGTGATATATATGCATGCATCACCAAACTCACTCACTCACAGTCTTATAATAATAATAACAATAATAATACTCTCCTCCATTTTTTTTATGAAGAGAAAGAGAGACGAGAGACGCACACACACAAAAATAACTGGGAGAAAGGCAGAAAGACTTGGCGGTGGAAAAAGAGAGAGCAGAAAAAAAGAGGGTCTCTCACTGTGATGTAGAGAAAGTGGAAAGAATAATAATAATAGATTATGATGTGATTTTGGATTTTGGGTGGTGATGGTGGTGGTATGGTATGGCGGTTGTCTTCATGTGGTGGAATGGTATCATGATATTATGATGGCATCCGTGGAACGTTGAAAAAAAGAAACAGCGAATACGTGTATTGCAAGTTGCCTCGCTCTTTCTACTTTTTTGCTGTTCTAGAAAATATATTGAATTTTTTATTTGGATTTTTGTTTCCGGGATTAGAAGTAGTACTTGGAACTTGGAATTACTTTATTATGTCATTGTCCACCGTATTTTAATATTTAGTACAAGCACAAATACAAATCTGTCATCGGAAGGCAGGAAATAGAAAATCGTTTTCATATGGAGAAAAATTATGCATGACATTATATGAACGGTTTAAAATTCATGATATTGAAGATTATTATCCTTAAGTTAGGTCATTTTTTTTATGGTTGAGGGAATCATGTATGTTAACTGCAGGTCCAATATTCAGAATTTAAGATTAGAAGCTATATAATGTCAAAACGAATAATAATTATAAAGATACACAATGCAATATTCTATATTCTATCTGATTATACCTAATTTATTAGCATATGGAAAGTGACATTTGTTTTGGTGTCAAATTTGATTAGATTAGGTAACCTCTTTTCCCAACAATATGATTGAGAAAGTTATACAAGATGGTTTTGTTTTCTCTTTTGCTCAAATGATTTTCATAATGATATTGTTTCACTTCACTGCATAATGATACATTGTGTATGATGTCTGATGTCTGACGTTGAGTACAATTAAATCCTATTTAATTGAGTTTATAATGATTCACTTACTCATGAAACTACTTTCTCTCTTTTTTTATTAGAATAGATCACGCAAATCTATAACTACGTAATAGAAAGTTGTTTACATTCCCAATTTACAAGTAATCATCACGTCATGTATGTAAATCCCATAATAATATGATATCATCAGGCATCAAGCCTATCATCCATCCATCCACTCATAAAACCCATTCATATTTCTAAAAATAAACTGTGAAAATTTAGGAGCAGAAGTTAGGAAAGTAAAAGTGAACGGCTGGCGAAAAAAAGGGAGCATATGAAAATTTTAGAGCTTTATAGAGATTTCACGTCGTCGGTCGGCACTCCAAACACACATTACATTATTATTATTATTTACGGAATTGGAAAGTCTGTTTGTGATGGATTCTCTCTGTACGTATTATTTTGTGCATGACAGACATTCTTTCTTGCTCACCCACAGAAAATACATTAAAATCGTACGCGTGCTTCCAACCCAACCAGTTATTTCCTTCCAGCAGTTCCTCCACAATTCTCCAGTTTAAATAAATAAAAGCCGACTTTCAACTTTTCAAATGGAAATAAATCCAAAATCCAAGTTCTCTGTTGATCTATTTTATTTCACCAGATGAAAATTCTCTGCTTTTGATGATGACGATGATGTTATGACATATGATTTGATATGATATTTGAAGCTCTGCTAATGATGATCTAACCTAAAATACAACAGCAAGCAAATCAGCATAATAAAAAGACAAGATAATTATTCAGTATTGTTATTAAATACTTGTGCTTGTCATTGTCAATCGCCACTCATCACAATCTGATAATATGCTTTCCTAGTATACAGCCAGATTACAAGATTGTAAAATAATTTAGTATTTAGTGTTGTCGCAAAGTAGCAGAACAATTAAAATAACTACTTGAGATTAAAATATTATCAGAAGCGTATGTGATATGGGCACATTACATCTGGTATGAATTACAAGTAGGTAAATTATTTAGTAATTTTGGAAAATGTTTCGCATTGCCCCTTATGTATAGACTTGATTTTTAAAGTAATCCTTATAAGCTTTAATTATAAACTAAAATGGATAATAGCGTGAATAAGAATTAAATAGAGTTCATTGACTCAGCATTTAACTGTTTTACGGTCAATGGTAATTCATGAGGAAATCAGGAAATGCATAAATATAGACCTGCATGCAACTCACCATAAATACGGTGTAATGAGACATTATGGATTTTTATTGCTGATCTGGTCGATCTAAACTGATATTTGTATTTAGCAGAAACTCAAAGTGTTAGTGTCAATTAACCAACAATGCATCATATTTAATTGAAAAATGGGTTTCACCCGTATATATATTTCAGTTCAGGTAACGCAACGCAGACATCGTAATTGGTATTAAAAATAGATTTCCCATTAAACTAGCACGTAATCATCCATCACATCATCATCAGATGTTTCCTAGGAAATTGTATACTTCATACATATATTTCGTGTTTACTGTTTACATCACGGAAAGTTATTCATGACAAACCCAAAAATAATGGAAAAGGTCACCAATTATCCTTCTTTTCATATAGGAATACATTCACCATTCACGCAAGCCATTCAACATGTTTACAACAAACACACGACACTTTTCAATCCATTTTTTAGGGAATTCGCAATAATGTGACTTCCAATCCAACAATGGGGAATATCCTACAAACACACACATTGTCCATGGATCCATGATTGACAGCCAGTACTTTTTACAGAGTGTATGCACAACGGAAGCAATAAAACGCTAGGTTCGTTTGCAGTTTGCACGCAATTTTTTGTTTACTTTACAGTGAAACGCCAGCAGTGGACATGTCATATTTTTTTGCAAAAAGTCATCAAAATGGAAAGAAACGTTAGCTTAATAGCAATACCGTTAATTACTCAATGATCCAAAACCCATATTTTTTAATAGTAACCAGTAGGCAAGGCAGTAAGTATATTTTCCAGAGTCCCAGAAGTGTACAAAAAATATTGCAATCCAAATGCAAATGCAGCAAAAACTGAATGACTGAACACAACACAAACCCAAAGCAAAGCCCAAGAA
>JAQFYG010002717.1:0-14004 GCA_034694325.1 Entomobrya corticalis
CTAAAAACTATGGAAATACAGGTAGTATATTGTAACACAAGAAAACTACAGGATATACTGAAATAATGTTTTATATGTAGTATATATATTTTATGTATGTAGGTATATGGTTTGATGTTAAATATTGTATATAATTAATTTTATAAATATACGCAAAATACTATGTTCACGTAAGTTTAAGATAAACGAAGTAACAGTCTGCTATATATGAAACAATATCTGGACATGAATATGAACAACAAAAAAAGAAAGAAAATAACAAAACTTTTATCTAAACTCAAACGCTATTTTATTATTTTACCGACCACAAGATGAACTACACGAAGTTTTAAGGTAACAGTAGTAGCTAATATTCTAAAAATATATAATTATAACCATTATAATTTTAGAATCCAATGTACTTTTATATTTTATAATTCATAGTATATTCCGAAACATAAAAAATTGTACTTTCCAAAAAATTCGATGTAACTTAATCACAAAATTTGTAATTATTTTAATGTAAATTGCAGTCTACCTGAAGAAGACTCAAAAGAAACTGGTCGCGGAGATTAGGTGGTGAAATATGAAATAAATACATAAAATATTATGATAATTGTTAGTAGTTACAAGCACTTTTTTAGTCGAAGATCTATAAGATTTTCACGACTTTTCAATTTAACTTATTTCTGTTAATTCATTGGTCAAACTAAAATATTTACACTAACTATTCAAATATTTTGTAACTTTCATCTTGTCCACTAAAAAATACGTAATTTCCGCTAAATGAATATTAATTATTTAATGTTTGATGGTTTTGTTCATTGACAAATCGCATGGTAACTTATATAAGATATTATTCTTTTGTGCTTATTATATTGTAAACAAATTTTTGTAACTTTTAAGCTAATCTGAACCTTATACATGTTGACTATTATCTTAGACAAATATTTTATATGACGCATGAAATACGTTGAATACGGAAATTCGTTCGTTTGTAACAAAAATTTCTGTGAATTGCAGGATTTATGCAAAAATTGGCTACCGTCATTAGAAATAGCGCTTTATGTACACAAGGATCCACCTGAGCTGCTGTTTCCCAATCGATCATATACACATGAAAATAAATATAACATTTACAAATTTGTTTTTAAAAAACTGAATAAAACATGCGTATAGAATTGAAATTATAGTTTTTGCTTACCATAAAGTCATGAAAATATATGGCGTCCGGCAAAAAACAAATGCTAGCACAATTAAAACAGTCATTTTTAGTGTTCTATCTTTTGCTTTTGTCATAATGGTCAGAGCATTTCCACTGCATTTTAGTTGAACCATTGGACTGGGTCCACCATCCTCTAATAAAATTTCATTTTTTCATTTTATTTCTTTTTTTCAAATACTATCTTTTTGAAATAAGTTTCAAAAACTTACCTGCAGGCCCAAGAATTGATGCCCGTCGTCGACAAATTTTGGCTCTTGCACTTATTAAAAATATTTGGCCGTGACAAAGTCTGTCGGGATTTACGAAACAATTTTAAAATAATAGCAGAATATATAAACAATATTACTATTAACGGAACAAAGTACATCACAGTTACAGCAAATACACTATAAATTTTAACATTTTCAAAATTTTCTAAAAAGTTTGTTGTGACGCATTATTTAAAACTGGGATATTCTTGATAAACTTGAACACCAAAAAATATCGCTTGTGGGATTGAAAATATAATCGCGGATATCCAACAAATATATGACATTAGATTTGTTCTTTTAATTGAACCAAATTTCACTGAACTTAATGGATATAAACTTGCAAGAAATCTGTCAAAACTTACACAAATCAGCACCAATGGGCTAAGATGTAATCCAAAAGCTCTTAAAAAATTGTGTTAATTTATACAAAATATTTCCAGCTCTCCACTGAATTGTTAATCGTCAAAACACGTCTGTAGGAACTACAATACAAAAGTAGCAAAGTGATTCGGGAATGCTTTAGTTCATACTCTTTTCAGAGAGATGTCAAAACTCCCTAATGTCCACTTGTAGCAATAAATAAAATAAATAAATAAACTATACAGTATGTAAAAACACATACCATAGAGCTGTTGCTAATTTAATATAGTTCTGAGGGTAAATTTTTTTGAAAATATTTAAGGTCAAATTCACTAACATTTAAGATGTTTTCAAAAAAACGGTCATGTATGGAACGATTTGCTCCAATACTGGTATTCTTATCCATTTTTGTGTTTTGTTTTAAATTTAAAGATGCAAATTTTGAAACGTACGACTCTGCCAACTTCCCAGAAAATACTGGAATATAGCAGGAGAAAGCTTCACCATCTTTTTCAACTGTTGAAGAAAGCAAACAAAAAGGAACGATATTTTAAATTGGAAAAACTTTTTGCGTGAATCTGGTGGAGGTTTGACGAAGACTGAAGGAACGTCGAGAAACTTTTACCAGTTTTCTCCAACTTTACAAAAGTTTGAAGGACAAGATAGCAGGCAAAGTATATGTTCTTAAAATTTCAGAGATACAACATTACCAAGCATTTACCTTTACTTGTTTCTTTATTGTTAACTGGGGAATAAATAAGTAAATAGTTAGTTTTTTAAAAGTAAACTGACTCGACTATAAAGAATTGTTCTAAATGCAAGATGTTTTTTTTAATTTCCGTAAAAAATGTTTTGCAAATATTAGGAGAAAATAACGCTCTAAAACTTTTTTATTTCAACAGAATCAACTTAAATGTAAAATGCTTGAGGCATTATTACCAAAATAATTTTTTTTAAATAAGAAAGCTTGACCCGTACACTAAACCGGAATTTGCACAATATTTCAATTTGCAGTTGAATGTTACAAGTAAAAAAGCATTAAATTGCACGTTAGGAAATTTAAGAAAACGTTAAATTTTGTAGTGCTCTAGCTCACGTTGCAATATAAAACCCAACGTGAAGAAATATCCAAATTCGATCTCTTAAGTCCCTAAAATGTGACTTTCGTATATGGCATCTGCATTATCATTGATAATCAACTTGAATTTCCAAACAATGTTGAATGAACTCAATTTGCACTTATTTTTTTTGCATTTCGTCACCAAATATTTGACAAGTAAAGATATTTGTACATTTTTTTCTTTCTAACAAATCGTTTATAAATATTCTAAACACTTTACAGCTAAGTCAAAGCAAATCCCAATTTTTTATTTCAAAACATGTCTGAAACCGTATTTTCTTAGCAGCGCCTGTCAACTTTCATTTTTTTAAAAACTTGTCATAATATAAATAAAATATGTAATTATAAAGGCAAAAATGATATTTTTATAAAACCAAAATAGCCAGA
Organism: Entomobrya corticalis; assembly: GCA_034694325.1. Classification (NCBI taxonomy): domain Eukaryota; kingdom Metazoa; phylum Arthropoda; class Collembola; order Entomobryomorpha; family Entomobryidae; genus Entomobrya; species Entomobrya corticalis. The sequence continues at coordinate 3,323 of JAQFYG010002717.1, forward strand.
TGAAATATATTTTGTAATTCTGCAAACTATTTTATGAACTTTAAAATTAATTTATATCGTAATTTAATAAAAAAAAACCAACTAATTCAGGAAGGTCTCATCTTAAAGTAGATAATTGCAAATGATATGATATCATACTTTATTGGAACCGGAGATATCCAGAAACTATTCATAAATAATTAAATTATTCCACAATTCTGTTTTTCATGTTTTATGTTTGCCATTCGTAAAAAATTATCAGTATTACGTTTCCGGCAGTGGGGACGCACATTGAAAACTTTAAATAATGGTAAGTCCAGAGATATTATGTCAACATTGCTTACGTGATAAGTCTAACATTTTTCAACAGTTTCTGATACAAATGTACTTAAGGCATCGGGGTTTCTTTTGAGGTAAGTTTTTGTGATGTTTGCCATATCTTTACATATTACTTAGAAACAACTCTTGGCATTGCGTTTCTATAAATGATATTACAACATAATTATTTTATTCTTTAATTTAAAACACCTTTTTCTCGGAAAGTTACAAGTATATTTTCAAAAGTCAGATAACATAACGAGTTTTATGACAACATATGCTATAAGTTACATAAACGTTTATCCAAGATCAATTAACTGAAGCATCAAAGATTTGGCATTACATAAGGTACTGATTGAGCCATTTCCGGGAACATTTCATAAATGTCGTATAAAATACCCTTTTCGTATACGCTTTGAAGAGTTACGTCAAATTTATTGAAAATGATACAACTTTCATGACTTTATTGAAAAACACTCTTTGATCAAAATCATCTTGAACATCTAAAATACCGCAAATTTAAACTAGCTGTTGCTGTATTTGTCAATTTATCATACTGACATAAAACTTTTCGTCCTGGCTTATAACTTGAAACTTGTTGGTTATTATTACAATTTAAAAAAAATTAAGAACAATATGGTTCCATCTGATAAAGTAAATTTGTAGTTTTATGTAACATTTCATGTCAGTAAACCCCTAAACGTGATTACACTCAAAAAAAGAAAAGTGGCATAAGTAGCACGTGCGTTCCAACATAACATCAAATAATGATATATCATATATCTTGGCCAAATATCATACTTTAATTACAAGATTTATTACACTACGGTTAAATGATCGGGTTTATACGGTCAAATATTCCATTTTAATGCCAAAAAATATCTAGAAATTGTTTTTTTGACCGCAGTTTGTCAATTTATCATGACAAACAATCGTGCACATTAATGCCAATACAGATAAAAGCTGAACTGTTGTCAAAAACCAAAACATGTGTGATACTTTATCCGTCTTTGTTTCATTCGGTATCAAGCTATCGAAACTATTATTAACTCAAACCTTTATACATCGTGAAAATCAATGATTAAATTTTTTTCCATAATACAAAGGCACCTGGATTTTACCGTGACCGTATAGTTGTCATTTTAATTGATATGTCAAGGTCAGTCGGTGAATCTGTGCTGTCGAATGAAGGAAAAGCCTCGAGAAAAGGCTTTAACACATAACACAATCAAAGTGGACACAGTAGTTGTAATACTCAGAAATTAACCACATATTACGCTGCAACAAAAGCGTAGTAAGCAACGTGAACCTGCAAAAATATTTGGCTAAGTTCATAAATGTTATCATCTGGTGTTTGTTTTGAAGCCGAAAAAGATTTTCTTCCGAATTTGAAACAGCCTCCCTCCTAATAAGTATGAGTATCAATGATCTGTTGCAAACTTTTCTGAAGTAAAACCGGAAAACGATACGTATTCATGTGAAAGGAAATATAAATTGTCATTAAAAAAACATTGTACTACTTTTTAATTTTGGCTTATTCCCGGAACCCAAATATCTATAAAAGTTTTGGAAAATCTTTAACGCTGTAGAGAAAACTTTTATTTTACAAAGTATTTATGAATAAATATTATTCAACAATTAAACAAACATTATAACATTTTGTTTAACATAAATGAACTAGCATTTTTAATATTTATTAATATTTATTTCAATTAGTTTTCTTTTCTTGGCAGCGCCTTTTGACATTCCATATTTGTGTTCACTGATGGCAAAAATTCATTACGTTTGTCAAACAGAACATTGGTTTTTAGGGGCTTAATAGATTTTAAGTTCAAAAGATTTTGTTCAAAGAATTAGTTTTTTTCTAAAAGTGGTCAAGAAAGTTACATTATCTTTAATATACTTACTGCAACGTTTCATCTAGTTTGATCAAAGCCTATACCTAAAAGTTACAATTGAGTCATATTTTTTTGTTAAGTTCACAAGAGTTGATGTATATAATGTCGACCTTTTGATGTTTTAGTTAGCTTGTTTTGTAAAGATTTTGACGCAAAATATTTCTATGTATAGTATTTCAAGTCATTAAAAACATCATGTAATCTGCTTTCTTTTATTGATGTAGTAACAAAAATGTTTTAATTCAAAGCAGAAAGTAAATTGGTAAGAAATAGCATAAAAAATGCAATGCCATGCAATTTTTATGAATTATATGCTACAAATAAACGCGACATATCATAATATCACAAAAATTACGTCGAAAGACCCGGTGGTTGTAAACGTGCGCACTTTCCAAAATTTAAGGTTATATTTTATGGTTAGATTTATGCTCTGGATATGTTGACAAATTAATTGGACTTATCAGAGTTCTTAAAACTGCAGGCATATCACGAGCTCAACGTGCTAGCTCCTTACGCAAAAACGTGATATTTTGTGACGAATTGCTAGAAATTAAATTTAAGAAGCGGAATTCCAAATAATAAATAGGTAATATCTAGAACCAAAAAGATATTTTATGGTATTTATAAAAACATTGACAAATACAGGAATGAATTAGGACCTTGATTATATTTTGTATTTATACATTAGACCTATATTTTTATAAATGTTTACAATAAAATATTTCAGCAGCATTTTGGACGTAAGTTTTCAGAATATATTAGACAGTCACTGCTGAAAAAATTATGTTTGAGACACATTTCCATTACAGAAATGAGTTCCTATTTTTCCACAAATATGGATTCAAAGTTTGAATTTGTTCATTCAACATTTTTTTGGAAAACTGATTTAAATATCAATGAAGTTGTCATAAAATCACATTTTTGGCACTTGTGGGAAACATGGTATTCGAAATGGGATGTATTATCACGTTCATACTGCAACGTGAGTGGGCACTTTTAGATGGCATATTTTACGTTTCAGTTTATTGAAAGTAAATTTTAAACGGTTTTTAGGTTAATATTTTAACACAAATTGACAAGGCATCTCTTTTAATCATTAGAGATCATTCGAAAAAGCAAACTCCATAATTTGCAGTTCTACTACAGCTCGCCTAAATACTTGTTTTGGAATTACAGTACAGAAAACAAACTTTATAATATATCAATGGAATAAAAAATATTTTCTAACCAGTTATTTTAGTTTGCACATTAAAATGCTATTTTAGGGTATATAAAATGTTCATTCATCCGTTTTAAAACTTGCATAAAGAAAACAGCACATTCTGAAACACTTAAAGTTAGATCCGTTATCAGCAAGACGTTATCCAAAGTTCTTTAGACTGTAGCATTTCTTGTAAAAACATAAAGTTGGAAATGTTTTTGCCGACGAATTTTACTGATTTTTGATTCATTTATTCAGATTATTAGGTAAAAAACATATACAATACTTTACTTAAAATATTAAAAATATTTTCTATTTACGTCACTGTAGTTTAGAAGCACTCAATACACCAGCATGATAACGCACAAAAAGTTAAAACTATAAATTAAATTCATGATAATTTTGCACCTGGATAATTCCCAGATGGATTTACATTTTTCGTTGAACCGTGTTCTTTACTTAAGTAGTAATACGAAACAAAAAATATAACTGTTACAAAATTATTTCATAATAAGATTTGGCAATCTTTAAAAAAATTGATCTTTTCGGTAGGTGTACCAAACAAATCAATGTAAAATACTTCATTAAGTATTTGTTGCATAAAAAAGGTTGGCCATAAAGCAACTATTGTGTTAAAAATAGTAGAAACTAAAGCCCATCATTTTGATTATAAAGTTATTTATGTGCGTAATTATTTTATTGAATTATTTATTGAACTAGCTACTGAAAAGGATGGATGTAATTATTTTTGTTGAAATCATTGTAAAATGATCATTTTTAAACGAGTCATTTAAAACTTATCCTTTTTGAAAGTAAATGAAGCATTGTGTTTTTGTAAATGATATAAAATCCAGCTCAATTTTTAAACACAATAATGAGATTGCAGTTGTGAGTGTGTAATTCTAAACCAAAGATTAGACCTGTCCAGATGTCCAACTGTAATTCAGACGGGTTTTACGGTTTCATGAAATCGTGGCACAACATGTGATATTAAACCTTTTGATAATGTTTCACTAACAAAGAGAACAGTTTTTATCTACGTAGTGTTTCAGTTTTTGTACGAGGTCATTGTACAAAACATAACTTAGCATCCACCTATAACAATAGAACACTTGTTAAGTAAACAATAAGATTAATATTTCATACGGTATCATTGTTTTGGTTTAGTTTTGTCCTTTACGGATTGGTTTACACATTGAAAGTTTCCTAGATGCGTATAACTCAAATTCATCAATAAACCAGATGAAACCAGATATCGAGATTGTTTCATAACGACTACAAATTATATGCATGTTGCCTCTATTTCTAATTAGTAGAAACTTCTAGAATACTTTCCCACAAAAAACTGGAAATCAAAATAACAAAGCTTTATAATGTTGACACGAGCCATAATAAAATCCATAAGAACATTGTACTTCAACCACGAGAACATATAACACTAATATGAGTAAACATACTGTTTTATACAAGACAATACTACAAAAAAAATCTAATTTACAGAATTCAATTAACAATATGACATAACAAGCAAAAGAGTTATATTTTACCATTTATTGTTCTAGCAGTTCCTTGTTACTACTTAGCAGTATTTTTCATAATAAAAAGTTTTTGTTTTATAATTTTACGAAAAACTTTTTATTACTAAAAAATTTGACAAAAATTTTTATTATCTGCATTTAAAAATCCCAAATAACGGAACAAGCAAAACTATTTGATCGACCAATGAAAAACATTGGCTTTTGAAATTAAACCATAAATCCTGTAATACCAAAGTATCCCGTTCTATTGTCAAAGACCTGAAAACAAAGGATTTGCGCTTTATCATATATATTGAAAATATCCAGTCAATAAAGCAATCAGAAAAGATTTTTCAAAAATTTATATTTAGTTTCAGGATAAATTGAATGTTCAAAATTTGGTTTTGATTTTTTTCTGGAAACCGTTATCTCAAAATAAATCCACAATACATCCCAACTGATTTTTGTGAGATTTCATGAGAGTAACAAAAATATTACTTTTTGCTGTCATTTATTTTTAGAACTGTGTTTTCGAAAACAAAAAACTTCCAGAGTTGAGGTTTCATTAATGAATCCATGTACAACCAAAGACAAAACTTCACAACAAAATTCAAAATGATGATAAACTTTGTTATTTCAAACAATAAATCTAAATCAGATGAAAACTTGATATTACAAAATACGAAAACATAAAATGAAAAATTTCTTTTGTGTCTATTTCAATATTATTTGTTGTTATATCATAGCCTTATAACATAACGTTTTAGCTTTGTGAACTCTTAAGTAAAAAAAATCATTCATATGTATTACACAAAAGAACGTCATTATCTATAACATTAACTATACCGTCAGTTCAAAAGGATTCTATTCAAAGGATTCAAGTCAAGAAATGATAAGCCTAAACGAAAGTGATTTATCACAGGCAATATCTTGTTTTGTCAAAACTCATTTTCTAAAACAGCCTTTCTTTGATTTTTTTCAGTGAAGGTTCAATGAAATAACTTCTTACGCAATGCAAACTGGAAAGCGTTTTATCTACAGTAGTTATACTAACGGATGTATTGTCCCGACAGACAGGTTATTTAGGAAATTTAAAATCTGTAATAAATACATATTGTTGATGAGACTGAAGGACCAACTAAATTAGAGGAAACTTTAATGATAGATAGGAAAGATGATAATTTTTAATTGATGTCGTAATTGTAAGTAATATGAAGAAAGTGTAATGACTGTGCGTTTTGTTGAAGTAAATTTTAGTGAAGAGTAATTTGGGTAAACTAGCTTTTAACTGCAAGAAATAAAAGATCAAAGTAGACAGAAATGTTTCTAATCGAAGATTCAAGTTAACTTGTTAATTTATTAATTTTAGTAGTCACAGTTAATGCCAATTTTAGAGGTAAAAATGAGTATGTGTTTTTAGAGCAACACGAAAAGCGCAAGTGAAAATATAATGTACAATTTTGTGAAGCTTAGCTTGCTGATACTGACGTCGCCTGTGGCACATTCTCCGTGGACATTTTCCCTTTACTGCATGTATCCTCCGTGTACATTTACAAAATCAAATGGGAGCAGCATGGCAGAACCACAAGACACATTGGCTGAACGCTAATGCTTGATACAACAAATATATAGATAGATTTGTTCTAGAACAATTTTAAAAGCAGCCGCAAACCATAAATACCTCAGTCAAAGGCAAATGTCTTTGCTATTACAAAAAATGAAGCAATACCAATATTCATTTTACATGAAACTACACTCAATTCTAAACACATATGTTCAATAATTTATAACTGAATATTGTTATCTTCTCACTTTCCAAATACTGATTAAAATTCAAAACCATTTTTACGGAATTATTTATGAAAAATTTAAAGTAGATCTGCTACTTAAAAAACAAAGTTTTTCTCGGAAAATGCAAAACGTATTGCTATATTAACTTTTCAAATTTGAACTACCCGTTCGTTCAACGTGCTTTTCTACAAGTACCATTTTTGAATACGTGCTTTGGCGTACTTTACTGCCAGTTAAGCGAATTGGCATTAAATTCTGAAAAGATGAGAAGGCAGCCAATATTTATTCCAAGTATTCTGTCGAATATAGTATCCGTTCTCTAGGCAAAGCAGAAAATTTAATATAATTTATACCCCATAAAAGCATTAAGTCTAGAATATACATTACAGCGCGGTACATTGAAGTAAATTTAGGGTTTAAAAATATATTAGTATGAATATATATTATTCTTGCAGTTTTGTAACTTTTCCGACTACATAATTTTCTTTTGAATATTACAAATTAAACTTAATTTCACTCATTACAAATTATGAAATTAAATATACAAAAAAACCATTTTATTGCTGTTTGGTAACTTTTATTATTTTATTATTAAGTAAAAAAAATTTGTTGACATTAAACCTAAAGCTTATTTGTTTTTTTTTGTCTTCCCCAACTGCCTCTTAAAATTGTCAGAAAAAGCTTATAGGCAATTGTAAACCTTACAATATTTTGTTTTAGAAAAATCATGTAGCTAATAATGCTATCTTGTTGCCACCTGAAAAATTTTTTAAAACAAAAATTCGTAAATGACGCCATCTGACATTAAACGAAACGTAACCAGACATCGGTTTTACTGACACGTAAAAATTAGTGATGTGTAAAAAAGAATTAAGTTAAATACATTTTGTATGTTTAAGGACATTTGATGTCAAAAATCTAATTTTGTGTCAGTCTTTCATCAATGTTTTTGATGAAACCTGTTTTACAATAGAATCCTGAGAAAATTCAAAACGTTTTTTAAATTTTAACATTCTTTACGCAGAAAACCTTTAACCTTGCCCTTGAACCATGCAGTGACTTTAATTAAATGTAGTGTTGTCTTTTAATAACAAATAAAATCTTTGAAAAATAACTTTTCTCTTACAACCGGTAATAAGGAACTGACTATAGAAAATATATTTGAAAACAGTTTTATACAAAACTATCATTTAAGTTGGCTTTACATGGTCCTCCGTTTCAGCACAGTTATGGCATCAAAAACATATATTCATTATACTTGATATTTGCAAAGACCATCTCTAGATATTGAAAACAAGGGATGCCCAAATGAGGAAGTTGTTGCTACTTTCCCTACATTTTCCCAGCTCGTATCTAGCTGATGTAAAGTTTAGTTCACTGAATTCACACTTTTTTCAAGTTACTTTATACTGAAATAGGGGCAACATTGTTCTTTTGGCAACATTCGGGCAAATTGCACCTTTAACATTTCACAAAACTTAACCAATTTCACTGGAATGAAAGTAAAAGTGATAACTCATTGAATAACTCAACTCGTATATGAACCCGGTTATTTGCTGAAGTTTTACCAAGCAACTCTTTAAACGGTTTCATTTAAGTTAATGAGTGGTCTTGAAAAATAAAATTGTTTTAAAGAGAAGCAATTTTACAGCTTGATCAGGATTATATCATAAATAAAATTCTATTTATATCTAAACTTTGTAAGAGTAAAAAGTTGGTAAATATAAAGCTGATCTTCTTTATTTTGTATAGTAATAAGTCAAAAGCTAGATGATAGGTTAATAAATTGTTTGTCTTATAAATACATAGCAACGTACTTATTTTACTTCTTCAGTAAAAATAATCATTAGTTATTCTACAAAGTAAAAGACACATCTTGTTGGTAATTTTTATTATTCAAACATAATGAAGAAAAATTTCTCACAGTTTTCAAAAACCTGCTAAATAACTTGCACAATTATTCATTATAAATTAAGTTTTGAAAAATCCCATATAAAACTCAAAAACATCGCACAAGTTTTTTCTTTGCCACAATTATTATTTTAAAAAATAAATGTATATTTGAAATTTTAAAACATTCAAATATACCAACATATAATACAAAGTATTTTTTGTTATTTATTTTACTACTTTGTATATACTCCCATTTATGCATAAATCCAGTAATCTACAGAAAATTTGCTAGAAAATCTGGAAACCGAGGTCAATGTTGCTTTGTTTGCTAATTTAAGAAAAAACAGTTTTAATATCTCGATGCTTGTTGGAGAAAATTCAACCCATAGAATCAAAATGCTTCAAAATCCCTTATCATTATATTATTATTGCTAGCAAATTTTAACATCAGTTCTAAAATAAAATTTGGTGTGATTCAATACTTTTAAAATTTATAATTGTGATTTATATGAATAACAAATAGCGAATATTAAATTAATGCTGTAATGTAATTTAAATATTTTTTTTATTTCTCGTTTTAGAAACTCTGGGAACAAAAAAAATTTCGTGAGTAACGTGATGAATTGCGTCTTTTGCAAACTATAATTTATTACGAGATCAACATCAACTCTTATGAAATTTTAGTAAATAAATTTTTCATTTTATATTTAAATTTTATTGATCTTGATAGTTTAGTCGTTTATTTTAATAATTTATTATTTTCACTTTCTTTTACTAAATGTGCTGATTACGTCATTTACAAAATTTCAATGGAAACTTTTTTAATTTTTTGATCGATTTTGCAAATATAAACCGGCAAAAAAGCTTTTTTTAACGAAAAAACTTGTAAAGTTCATTTATATTTAGAACATCAAACATGAAAATAAAATTTGATTTTGCATCGCTGCAATATTTTTACAAATTTGTTTTCAAGGTAAAAGGAAAATACTACAGATATAGCCAAACTTCAAAGATAAACACGATCAAAAGTAGCACTAAATAAGTTCCCTACAGTGAAAGATCAAAAGCTAAGTTAAAAGATAATATTTTAAATTTCCAACAAGACAAAAATATCATTCAGCAAATAAAATTATAAAATGAGTTTTGATGAAAATACATAAAGATTTTGAAAATTGCATTGATATTTGATTTATGTTTCAAACTTCAGACATACAAATCCTTTGAACAAAATCCTTTTGAACTGACATTCTGACTCATCCTTTATGTAACAATATTTCTTTAGATGAAATAATGACTTTGTAAGCAACATTGTTCACAAAATTGAAATAACTAGTCACAACACTGTAAAACGTCAAAGAAATTTGTGTACAATGAACGATGAAACAAGCTTTTTGTTACGTAACCTGTTAGTACATGTTTAAATAATATTTTGTCGTAATATTCGATTTTATAAGCGACATTATTTAGGAAAAAATATACCATTATTTTGATTTTGAGTTGGTTTTATAAATATAAAAGCTCCTATTGTTTTTTGGTTTGAGATGGTTCTGAATGTGGTTTTTCCCTTATTTGCAATTTCCAAAACTATAGGACATCACAAAGTTAAATCCTTTTGTTACTTTCATGAAATCCGTGTGGGCCAAATGTTTCTTGTAGGCTTATTTTTTTTGGTTTATTTTAGGAAAAACTGTATTTTGACTTTCTATAATGTTTAAACACAAATCGAATATTTATTTGTATTGTTCTTATTTATATCATAAAGAAAATAAAAACACAAAATTCACCAAACCTCAAATCAACCTTAAATTTCCCATGCATAAGGGATATCGAAATCTCGTATCAAACAATTTGTATCAAAACGATTATTATTAAATATTTTATGTGACATTTAAAAGGTCATTTAGAAGGAACAACAGTTTAAATTGGATTTTTTGAACAAAAGAAAAAACTATCTCGAATGTTTGAAGCAGATATGGAGGTAAAATTTAGAATGTTTTTTGGGGTGTGCCCAATGCCGTAAAAGGAAAGCTTGTTTTATTACCATTGAAACTTCCATTAGGTCATCCACTAACAAGACTTCTGATT
>JAQFYG010002718.1:0-14003 GCA_034694325.1 Entomobrya corticalis
TTTAAATTTGGTGCTTTGGATTGATGCAGGTCGGGCAGCAACTCGGGGTTAGCTGCAAGTGGATAGATAGTGGTACCGATAGGTGGAGAATACTGAAGTATTAATTAATAACCGAGCAACGTCCAGATATTTAAATGTTGTAGTGGTCAGAACATCGACAACCTAATTCGCACACTTCCATTTTAAACAGTTCTAAAGTTACAGTTCAATTAATTAAAAAATCTAGTTCTGTGATTTTATTCTCGAAATTCCTTATTGCCAAATATTGACTTTCTTACAAGGAGTTGATCACTTTGCTGTATGCACATTATGACTTTATGACGTGTTCATTAATAAGAAAAATATGTTGGAAGCATTTAAGTAATGTTGGAAAACTAGCACCTGGTATACTATCTACATAGCTATGATATTGGCTAGCTATCACTCAAAATTAAATGTACGCACTATTTATTAACTAGGTTTTTTCGGACATATAAATTCTTACGGAGCGCGGGAACGGCGTTCTAGGGTTTTTTTGCTAAGAAAAGGTCACTCGGGTTTTGGAATGGGGACCCGTTTTCTTCGTTCATGCGGGTTTTAGTTTCGGATTTTTCTGTGGAACCCGTGTGTTTGCTCACTCGGCTATTAGTTTAGGTAACTCGGGTTTTTAAAAAATTAACATTTTAGTCGAGTTTTTTCGAGTAAACTTGGGCTTTTTATGAGAACCCCATTTTTTTGCTCACTCGGGTTTTAGTTTAAATATCTCTGGTTTTTTAAAAATTACGTGCCAGTCGGGTTTGTAAGAATTTGCATGTCCGGTTTTTTCATACTCACAATACAATTCACTTTATATGCATATCTGCTTCATTGTGCATCCGAATTAGAGTAGTTGTACTTGTAATGTAATGCATTTTTCTCATTATTCGTAGAAAAGCCTATTGTTCTCAAACGTCAATAGGCATTTATACAATAAATCTTGACTATTTTATTATTGGCTCTAATGAAACAAAGGATAAGAAAATAACTCATGCTGTAGCTTTGCCTCTTTTGTTTTCATGGTTGGGCACAGTTTGCATGCACCTGTGTTGATGAAGTAAATCGCTGTAAACTTAATCAGTTGATTTGCCACGACTAGTCACGAGCCACACTCTAAAATTGAAAATATGAAACCTAAGATGAAAATCATAGGAAGCATTAATTTATTTTCGATTCGATATATTTGTGGTGGATATCGGTGGATATTTATTTTATTTGCAATTAGAAAGCACGGGTAATAATGAACGATATAAAAATGCAGCTTTCTTTTCTGTACAGATCTGACATGGGAGAAAAGTTAAATCTCTATGATAGTATCACATCACATCACATGAAGAAACCACCAAAGCTGTTACACACGACTTTCTTAGTTCACTGCTGCACCGATAACTAGATGTGGTTAATTCAACCATTTTTCTCATTTTCTTCAGAATGCCAGAATGTGGTGTTGGATGATATTTCAATTTGATCGTTTCATTCTGCAATAAAACTCTTAAGAATGATCTGATTGACGTAAGTGACCAATCGTAAATGTATGAAAACTTTGACAAACTACGTTTCTTAGCTATGTTATGACATTGATAATAATGCCGTTAGAATAAAGATGCGCCTTAATGATTCAAAGATTATTCATAAATGACATGTCTTAATTATTTGTCAACAGATTTTACTTGTAATAATTCTGTACACGCATCAAGGATTTACTTTTGATACACTCCAGCCTCCGCCCTTCTTCGGAAGACTTTAAATTCTAATGGCGAATTTTCTCCACGAACTATATGCAGACATAATTTGGGGCATGTGTACGTCTAATTGTTCTGGCCATGGTGATTGCCTTAACGGCACATGTCTTTGTGAGGTAAAAAGTTAAATGTTTTGCCGAGGAGCAAACTATCATATAAGTAATAAATATTTAATAAAACAGAATAAATGCATTTATTTGACAATAGATCCAATTTTCTGGAGAAGAATGTGGCGGAGTCAACATGAACTACCATATTGGTTTAGCATCGGTTTATTTATTTGTTGCACTTGTCTCACTGTGTCAACTATCCATAGCTGTTGGCATGTCATGTCGCCAAGTCAGCAAAGGAAATCGAATAAGGGAGGCATTTAGTCCCACAACTCCCAAAGTGATATACGCAATAATATTTTTGGCAGCGTCAATTAGAGCAGCTTATTTTGCTGCTTCTGTAAGTGCTAATATTTTTATGTCAGTCAGTTAATAATTAGACTTTCTAATAATTTAACCATCTTCTTCGCAATCTGTTTGTAATTGTAGACTACGGTTGCTTCTGATTGGCTACTAAGTCTTCTGAGTGCATATTATCCACTTCTTCTAACAGGATCCTCTTTGATCGTTTGTTTCTGGGCAGAGGTACTTTTAAAACTTTGCCATGTTATCGGTGATGATTTGCACGCTGAAATATTGTTAACTAATATCCATATCGAATATATTTTACAGGTATTCCACCTTCGGAACGTATGTTTTGAATCTCATCGATTTCTCTCCAAGTCATTTCTTGGATTTCTCGCTTTTAACGTAATAACGTACTCGATTTTATTGGCACAACTCCTACTAGTATTAGCTAATACTAACGAAACTGAAAAAGTAAGTAATCAAAACAATATGTGTTGCTTTATAATGGTTTGGCCACGGTGATGATAAACATGGAACCTTTTTACTGACTATCATAATTACAGGGCTACTATTTGAACGTCTTCAACGGTTGCTATGCAGTTCTTCTATTTATTGTAGTTGTCTTTTTCCTTATTTATGGAGTGGAAGTATACTTTAAGGTAAGAAACAAAATTGCAATTTTTATAGATTTATCTAGTGTTAGTGTGCATGTGATTAAAGTTTTTGGCATTTATCACTGCGTTGATTTGTTAAAGAGACAACGTTTTCGCAAGTCCCCGTTTTGACTTTTTTGTTACATTATTGAATACTTTGGTGCACGTTTTGACTAGTTGTGCCGTACAGAGACAAAATGATAGGTATCTCTTGATAAGATACCGATGCTTAGTGTTACGACAATGAAAGTTTTGGACAAAGGCTGACATTATTTGGCAGTCCCTCTGTGAGTTCGACTAATACGATTTTTCGTGTGTTGTTATATGTGTGGGCCCTATTACAGATACGTGGAGGATTTTTACTCCTTAGTCCGAGCAGAACGCTTGGACCTGCGGCTAGTAAAGCCGATACCACGGCACTAGTTGGTGGGCAACAGGCATGGCTTAAATTTTTTTTGCTTAAATGCTGTGTACAGAAATTTGTAAATGCGGTGATAGTTTTAGTATTAGTATAGAGTTATACTGCTTGCATTATTCTCCGGCAACTTTATATAATGTATGGGAAATTAATGAAGTCAATTAAAAATTATAGGTAAACGACTCAAAACAACCAGTGGATATATCACAACTGAATCAGTCGAGATTGGGGCTTATTTCACAAGCATCTATGCTGCTGGTGACTGTTTTGTTTATTTTATCTGACATTTTGGGAGAGTTTTGGAAGGATAAGTAAGTGAAAAATTTCTGCACATTTTGATATATAGCTCTGTTACTAATGCGGTTATAAGCTCACCGAAATGTGCATGCCTATATTTTAGGGTTCCAGTGGAAGGTCGAAACTATCATGATATCGTTTTTCGTGCGGTGGAGATCGGGGTCGCATTATGGTTCCCATGCTGCTTATGGAATGTAAACAGACCGGATCAACTATGGATTTTAAACCCCAAAAAGATCTTAAAAACTCCGACAAAAACTACTCCTGATACTCAAGGTACGTCTATTGATAAAATTTCCGACTATGCGCTCTGTTAAAATCTAAATTTATAATTGTATTGTTTTATGCATTCTAGAAGAGAAATATAGTCTGTCTGATAATGTTGGCTGTTACTTCTGTTACGACCCGGAGCGTAAGGATGCCGGTCCACTCATTCAACCGTGTGAGTGTCGAGGAGATGTTGCAACTGTTCATCATGAATGTCTTCGACGATGGCTGCTACAGGTATTACAAATAAGCATATTAATTCCATTAATTCACTTATTTAATTTTGAATTTACAAGGCGATCCTCTAATGTCCACTTTTTCTGTAAATTTTAGCGCGCAGCAGTAAACGGGCCCGCGTGTTGTTCTGTGTGCAAAACTCCTTATAAACTTGAACGAGAAAAACCTCTGTCATGGTCAGCCTGTACTGAAGTTTCTGCTGCGCATTGGTTACGATTTTCTCTCATGATTGCGGCTATTTCGGGAATTTTCATGTCTACCTGGGCTTTATGTCATATTCTGCCGGCTCCTCCGTATCGAATACTCGTTGTTGTCTTTGGTATAATTGGCACATACGTCATATTGAAGTGAGTTTAATGTTTATAAAGATGTTAAATATATATAAAATATTTCATAAGAAGAATGTTAAACTGAACTTGTCCATTCTAGATTCCTTGGTCAGAATACGTTCTCTGCATATCAACAAGCCAAAGTGTCATCTGTGAAGATCATCTCCAGGACTACTGAATCGTTAGTGCCAGAAACGAAGATTTAAATATGATTAGTCTTCTTATATACGAATATATAGTTAGTATAAATAGTACCTTTTGTGATATAAGATTTTTCGGTACCACAAGTTCTATTATTAGTCGATTAGTGGCTTTACTTTAGATTAGTTTAACTCGACAAAAGAGAAACCGCTTGGAATCTTTGCCCGCATTTAGTCAGCTAGGAATATTATATTATAAGTAACATATACTAGTTCAGATGAATTCAGAACAAAATGGTGTGTGTCATGGTATGGTGTAGTAATATTTTATGGAGTTAAAATTAATCAAGTGTATTACTTATGTATTTATGAAACTTTATCGATTCTAAAATGCTCCAACTCAGATGTATAAAATGAGACATTTACCTCGCAACAAAAATTACACAGTATTCAATTCTTGTCGATAGCTTAATACATTACTGCATATTATATATTATAAAAACATATATGCAAGCAAATTCGTTTAAATTGACTTAGTTACTCCAAAGTGCAACAATGTTTAGAAAAACTTCCAGACATAAATCAGCACCACTTGCACTTTTAGTGTAAATATATATGCAAAACAAATTGATTTTGTTAAAATAACGCAATATCTTATGTGCATTATAAATTAAATACGTATCGCAATAATAATGTTGTTTTCATCTAGTTATATTTACATACTATTTAGAATTGTATTTCGCAAATCGTATAGTTTGTACGCTAATAGTTATTGACTGTGCGTTTCTTGTTCAGCGTACATTAGTTAGTTCAATAAAGACAGACGAACCACTTTGGAATTTAGCCTCCAACTAACATAGGTTGCGTTATAAAGTTAGCAATAAGTAGGTGTTAAGGTTTTAACGCTGTACTCAGTCCATTTAAGGCTTTACTGTTATAAACAGTGTTGATTATAGTCTATCTATTATACAATTTGTGCAAACATGAACAATGCAATAATAAGTATATATACATTTACTTATAGAACACGTAGTTATTTTAAGATAATTAAAAATCTTAAAAGTTGCCTTCAATAACATTTTACGGTATAAGTATTGTTGTTTTTTGTTACAAAAAATTCTGTGTTACTTTATGAAGCTTTATGATATGTTCACTAAAAGACCGGGTTCCAAATGTAGTTCATAATATTGTGCTCTGTTAGCTATAAAATAAAAGTTAGTACGTGAATATTTATGCTTCAACCCCGTGATTTTGAAGTTCTCACTTTTGTTTATTTATTCATATCCACACATCTGTGTTCTGTGTCTAAGATTGAAACCAGGGATTAAAACTCAACTAAGCTAATTATCAATCATTTTTGTTCTCATGGGAATGTGTGATGAATTCCACCTTTATTGATTTTCGTATTATATTTTCAACATTCAGTAAACTAAAGGTACAAAGTTGTATAGGAAATGAGTATGTGCAACAAGCGTCACAGTGAACACAAAAGATTGTTTTTCCATAATTACAGATTTTATGTTCTTTGAACAAGTATAAGAGATTTTCATGTTGATTGAAAAAGAATTGCAGCTTGCGATTTAATGTTACAGAATTTTCGATCGCTTCTAAGTAAGTTGTAGTTAAATAGCTAATATATTGGATTAATCTATTCAAATCGGATTAGGTTCCCTTGTCTGTTCCGCTTCTTTTGACATTCCTGCAATTTCCGACACCAAACTAAAGACCGAGGCGTACTTCCGCTTCTGAACTTGTACATTGTACCTAGGCAAAATAATTACAAATGCTTTAAAATACACGACGGACGATAATTCGGCATCAAGTAACGACAGTTGTAGTTAAATAATCTACCAGTATTTGGATCAGCCAGATGGAACGAGTCTGGATGCAATGGGTCGTCTCCCATTTGTACTAGCCAACCCAAGATTGACTTCATTTTACAAGGCTCCATTTTAAAATCCGATCTATCCGTTCTGAAACAGCATATTAATAATTAATGTTACTACATGCACAATCCCATTCATTCTAAATCTTAATCATTTTGCAAGAAAACATTCCAAACATACCCAGTCAATGATTTTGACGAATAGTACAAAAGAACTGGTCCCCACAACTGAATCCAATAACGCTGCCAAGCTGCCATTGGAGGTTTTTTCCCATTCTTCAAGAGTGTTTTTCGTCGTAAGCAGCCCTCTAGAGTAATTTCAGCTCCACTGTTATCGTCATTTCTGGACGGAAGTTGTGCAATGTTAAGAGTGACTTCATCAATTTTCTCTTGAAGTGAGTCATCAATGAGATTTCTAATACTTTCTGAACTGGAGGACTCGGGCCCACTATTTATATTTGCAAGTTTCGAACTATTTATATTTGCAAGTTTCGACCTATTAGTACAAAAACAAAAGGTGGTTCTACTATGACTATGACTTTGATTGATTATGTCTTTCATATACATGTCTGTAATAAAATTTATAAATATATTAGCTCACCCGTTCCCCCAACTACTATTTTTCTTGTGACCCGGGATAAACTTTTGTGGAGACTGATTGGAAGACGGTGGTTCTAGCTGCAGTGATTTCTTAAAATTATCGTCTTCAACAAATTTTAGAAGCTCATCAATGTAGCGAACAGATAGAAGTTGGGACTTGAGAGGATAATCTTTGGGAAGATGCGTGTAATTTGATTCAGCTTGATACATGGTTAAAATTCGGAAGATATTGTTAGCAGCTGCATTTTCTCTCAACCCACATGATGGATTTGCCATGCTTAAATATACCAAGTCTGTCAAGTATACCCCTGTAAATAATAAATGCTTTGTATTATCAAACGTTAAGATTTGGGATGTCTTAAAAATAACACATTATGTGTTAATGCAGAACAGTGTTTTCGTGTTTTTACCTATATACGGAACACACGGCAGTTTCAATGAGTCCATTATCTCTCGCAGTTTCGACCAGTTGTCTTTGTCAGAGAATATGTCAGCAAAACGATCGATTGCCTGTCTATCCTTTTTTGGCACGTATGACCACGTAACCTCCAGTCTAAGAGAAACGGAAAAATCATTCAAAAGTTATTCATAAGTTACATGTAAATACATATGTATATACTTTATAGAATAAACATAGGCATAAAAATATTTAAAATGCACATACCTGTATATTGAGGCGCTTCTCAAGGCAGAAATTGCAGCGAAGAGAGAGTGAAGATTGTTTAAGTCATAAAGGCGTTTGCAAACTCTTACAAAATACGAAATTACTTCAGCTCTTGCTTTGGTACTATCATGATTGAGAATTTCCTCAATTATCCAATAACTAACCTGAAAAATATTAAAAGACAAAAGTTGGACTAAAATAGAGACATGTTTCTTAAATATTATTTCTACCATAAAATAGTAATAAAAAGTATGCTAATGAATTACATGATTAAAGCGTCGGGTGTAAGCTACCACGTTTGGAGCGACTTGGTTTTTTTCTTTCTTTATCCATCCACAACTTATCAGCTCCTCCAGGTCAATTTTGACAAAGAGCTCATGGTCAATGAGTGTAAATTGTGCAGCGACTTCCTCTGGTGGTACACGCATAACTTCAAATACATGCGAAATTGCGTGTCTCCCAGAACGAGGTAAAGAACTGAATTGTAAAAACATTTAATTAGTAACTCGTAAAGTACACAATCTTGAGACAAATTAAATTGGACACACAAAACTTACTTCGTACTGAATATACTTTTTGACAGTCGAGGACGTTCACGATTACTGTGACGAGTGTCAAAGCAAGACATTTTCCGTAGAGTTTTACTCTGTAAAGTACAAATTAGAATAATTCACATTTACTATTTTACTATACATCAATTATATCAATCCGTAAATAGTAAACTTAACACGCACTCATGTGTCATAATATGCACATTCGACATTAACTGATTCTGGGCGGTAATTATACCTAACGATGAACATTTTCATGATGTCATTCGGTTATCTTTAAATAAATATATAGTCAATATTGATGTGTACAATGGATTGTAAATGAAATGATCTTGCACTAAGGCATATTATTGCAAAACAATGATTACATGAATATGGGGCAACGTGAACTATCTCATCATAACCGACTAATAGTGTACAGATGTTTCTTGTACACAAATATTGCTTTTATTGCTTTCACTTGAATAGAATTCCTGAGAATATCTTAGGTATTAAATGTAACAGATCCATAATTTTAAATAGTAATAGTATAAAAAATATTGACCAACCAGTTTTCCTTGCTCGTTATTTTACACAGCTATTTCAATTAAATAAGTTAATGAGATTGATGAAGACACAGTTACCTAATTCATCCACATATCCTATCACCACTAAAATGGTCAGACAGGAGAGTAAAGTCCTAGCTGCTGGACCAATAACTACTAAATAATAGAATATTTAATTCAATCCAAGCTATATACTTAAAAACCTAAAGCTCAAAAAGAAACGCTCAAATGGTAGACCAAAACTGCAACAGTCACAAGTTACAAGGAATATTGGCAGCAATTGAAAAGTTGGCAGCCTTTACTATTTGTTTGTTATTTACTGTAACATACGCATTCCCAGAACTATATATCTATCGACTATAGACTAGACTCTAGAGAATAAAAATATGTAGGCATGTCTGTATATGAAAGTCAAGAGTCAAGAGGAAAGACGTTTGTAAACTTACGTAATGATGGGTTGACTCCCGAGGTATTTCGCAGTATCTTGCTGATGACGACATTTTTCTGATGTATAAACTTATTTCGGTTTCACGATAACCACGGAAAGAGTTTAAACCAATGCAATTTATGGTTGTGTGCACTTGCTCGGTAACACCACACAAACGACGCACGAGTTTTCTCAACAATTTTGGAAGTGAAGCTTTTTTAATGTTACTTTACTTGAAGAAATCAAATTTATAAATACTGAACACAGCTGCTGAAGCATTAAAGTGCAAAACACTTATTATTCTTGAGTACGATTTCTATCCTCTAATGATTACTACACTTCCGTTTCTCTTCGGCATCCGATTAAATCAGTCCGGCTTTTCTCTTACAGCTAATGGAGTAGTGGTTTTATTTCAAATTTTAAAGTTGCTGTCAGTCGTGCTTGAGGCAAACCAGGCCCGGAACTTGGGTTGGAAAAAATGTATATATAGCAAAGATAATGTATGTAATTAAACGGTCGAGACGATATAGATTAGTAGTTAAAGCTGGAAAATCTTGTCAATCAACGATGACTTGTGTATTTGTTACTCCTTGACTTTCAAAGCTCCAAAACATATGTCTTATCCTCATGTGTCATGTTAAGGCTTGATGCACTATACGTATATGTCAGTGAGGGATATCGGTGGTTCGGCTTTGAACAGTCTGTAAAACACAAGGGCAGGGTGAAAGTTTATAAATAACTGCATAGCAATTCGACATCGTTAAATACATATGAGCTTAAATACATATACCATGTCCCATTCTAATAATTACAAATTAGATAAATGTATGAACCAAGGTAGTATTTTTTACGCAAGTAATAGTCGTACGTAGTTTTGAATGACGGCTTTTTAGTTTTGGCAAAGCAATGTCCTCATTATCTACGTATGTTTTCGTGCAGTATTAGTATCAGCGCTGCATTAAATCGTGCCTATCATCGTTGCATACATTTCCCACTGCACGTCAATGAATTTGCGTCCCGTTATTGAAAACAATTTAAACAAAGAAATATAACAGAAAGTCTGTTTGTTATGATTCCCTAAAACGATCTTGAGAAAACACCGGTAAAGGTAAAATTCCTGATATTTTAAAAGATTTGTATTTGTAAAAATTATTCTTTCAGAGAAACATGGATGCATATTGGAGTAATGCCAAATCATCAGTTTGATACCATGAAAACATTTGAAAGCGCATGGAACAAGATTGCATGTAAAATATACAGCCAAATGACAAAAAGCTTCATACATATTATTAAGTTAAGTTATCATTAAGTTTCATTTTTTGACAGACACTCACCTTTATATTTATTTTTTCTTCTTGTATAAATCTATGTAGAAGTATTGAATAAACGGAAGGCGTTTTCAAGTATGTTGTCTGTAGAGATGCTTTGATACTAGTTGAATCACTTAATAACGTTATACAATTTGTCACCAATCGACGTGAAAAAACACCATGTATATTATATGACTATTTCTATAGTCGAAACAATCGTTGTTTCCAGGAATTATTTCTACAATACTTTTTTATTTGCCACGGACAATACTTATTGGATACTTTAATTTACAATTTATATAAATGCTCTTAGGAAGACTAGATGTATTGAAAGTGCTGATTCGCTGTTGTCGTTATTCAAAAAGTGTACAAAGCTTTACGATTGCTCTATTTATTTTTATATAAGTGTTAATCTTAACTTAAATATATAATTGACAGTAAACGATATATATCTTTCTAAATGTTTGAAACTGTTACTATGAGCTGTGGTTGAATTTTTACAACTTACAACATTGTATACATATTATTCATGAAAACTTGAAGAAGTAGAGAGCGTATTTGTCTGAAATGTGGTATCACATAATCCGAAAAAATAGATACTACGTGTACTTTATTTATAAATTATGAAATTTTTTGGATTGTATACTCTATTCTACGTTTATCTCTATTTTTAGTGGTAAATTGTCACAAAACCTCTTCCTTCAAAATTTTTTGGTTTTTGAATCCAAAGTAAGTTTGCAATGAAAATTCAAAATTTTACAAGATTCATGAATATTTTGTTATAAAACGCGAGAGAAAAATTTCCTTTCTTTTGTGTCCTGCCTTTCAATATTTTATAAGCCACTGTGTTGTAGTGTTGGATAAATTGAAACTAGCATAACAGCCTTGTCGATAGCCGTAAGCTCATATTTTAACAACTAATTTAGACATTTACCAAGAGTTGGACAATTGTTTTCGTTTTAGCGTGCACATAAGATTTACACGAGTGTTTCTAAGAGTCTATTTCATTCATTTATAACTTGACCTATACAATATTGTGAGTACATTCAATTACTATTTGTTACTAAAAGATTTATTAAAGCATTTTTGAAGATCACATGAAAAGTTGCATACTCTCTACTCTCTCATAAGTCTTATGAGAAATTCTTGAGTGAAAAACTAACAAATTGACATACAAATTATTATATACCTAATATTTATATTAATTGCACATTAATTGGTATTTGGAATGATATCCGAACGAGACGTATACTAATTTTGCAATGATAGATAGCTTTGTAGCACAAATCCGTAGATAAATTTCCTTTTTGGCCTTGTGTAATACTGCAGTAAGGTCGTAAATGGATATTCAGTTAAGTGCAAAATTTCATGTAGTTCAAGTCGGACATTGGTGGATGGAGATGATTATAATTCATCGTTTTGAGTTTATGCATGGAATGGTAAACTGTTATTTGATACGTTTAAATTGGTTTTGTTTTACACTCACGCTTATTTTAGGCACATTTAAAACTACATATATCAGTTCTTATATTGTTCGGTTCTTGTTTCACGTTTAAGATAGAAAGTGATATTGAAAAAGTATCAATTGCACACATATTAAATCAACTCTTTCAAATTAACGGCACCTTCAGTTACTGTACCTCTTCCAATCGAATCGGAAGGAAAATAAGAGCTTAGTTTAGTATGAGAAAAGTTTGTAAAGTCTAAACTGTGATTAAACTAAAAACTGTGCACCCCGGTGGGAATTCCTTAATTATTGCTAATTATACCAAGTGACTGGATGACAGGCTACAAGTCCCAGGGCAATGACAGGTTACCAGCAACGGCGGTTCCTTGGTTCCTATATATTTTCACATTTTTGTTATCTATCATAACATAATATTACTCACACATTCCTCCAAACTCCAGCAGCACATACTAATCATCGATCGATTGAATCGATCCTCCACAAACCGTCTTATTACATGTGTGTGTGTGTGGAGGAGGTGGACAAGTATAAAAAGCCTGCTGGATACAATAATACTAGATTTTACCGTTGGTGTGGTATTGGTTGTTGCCGTCTTTCTTCTTCCTTCCTTCCGTCCTCTCAACGCCACAACCACCACCGTAGAATAAATGTATTCAAGTCTTACACTCCGTCTGCATAATAATATCACACCTACATCTTTGGTATTTTTAGGATTCTTGGAAGTGAACTTTCCACATGACGTTAACGGTATTATTATGACAAATACAGTTACACGTTCACACAGATGAAAAGCACACCTTGGCCAGGCAAGACGTGGTCACATCGTCCACAGCAGTATGCTATAATAAAGGTGGCTAGCGGTCTCATAAATGTTTTTCTTTTGAAAAGGATCACACCACATGTATAATGCATGCACTACAAATTAAGTAATTGGGAGTATATTGGAAACAAATCCACAGTTATTCAGTTATTGCTACTTTCTTGAGTGCTGGCCAAATATGATGATTTTACTTTTTTATCCGGGCAGGTAACGCTGTATAATGCATATATTATCAGTGTTATTGATATAATTTTAGATAGTTTTACTCGTTGCCTGAATTTTTGTTGATGAATATGTTGTGGCCACTGTTAGTGTCACATGGACTCTCATTCTTCAAGTGGATCATCATAAGTAAAATGGACGTGTGTAGTAGGCAGTGTGATAATATTATTGAATGAGTTATTAAGGCCACATCCACATGTAACTACTCTACTCTATGTAGCTCCAGACATTTATTTTCAACGGTTCTTTACAGAAGTTATTACTACCCCTGCACTGCTGGTATAGACTAAGAATTTTTGGGTCTTTCCAATCAATAGTTGATAGTTATGCTTTACATGTGCTCAGAGACTCGTCAAGGCATTCATTCGTGATCTATCCTGGAGCCTCACGTATTATTGTCCAAATAAATACACTTTCATTCACTCAAAATTAATTGGATGAGTTGTATTGGAACTAGAGCACATTTGTGAACACGGACACGACGGCGATATTGCATTCCAAAGAGATACTGTTCTAATTCTGTCTCCCTTTCAAAGTCTTGGTACTACTTTTAGCTTAAAATTGTAAGTTAGACAATGACAGTTGCTAATGTATAGTAGTAAATTATTTAATGAGCACTTACTATTTTTTGTTGTCACAACAAAAACGAGATACTTATCCAGTGGCAGTCTATAGCCTATTATCACTTCCTACAGTAGCTTTTTCTACGCAAGCTTGTTGAGGCACACAACTCTTCTCTCAAATTTAAGTTTTAATTTGATAAGGACAATATTTTAATTGAGCACTATAGTTAACACTTTCGTTGAAATTATTTCATTACACATTATACAGATGAATTCATAAATATGAATTATTTGTAGGTTTATATATGCTAATAAGCTGTATCATTTAATCTACTTAAGTCCATGATGAGTGAGTCACACATTGTAAAAAAAGTAATTTCTGGTAGCCTATAGTTAAATATTTTTGGCTGTCATCGTCGGCCAGCGTAACAGTCCACTCAACTCTGGTCTGG
>JAQFYG010002719.1:0-14002 GCA_034694325.1 Entomobrya corticalis
CGATTTTGCTCAAAATCAATAGGGTTGTTACTTGATGTTACTTGTATATGTATACCAAATTTCATCAAAATCGGTTGGAACCTTCTTGAGTTATCGCGCAGACAGACGGACGGACAGACGGACAGACAGACATTTTCGCTCCCACCATGTATTTGTAGTAAGTACCAGTACCTGGCACTTAATAAAGGTAGATCTGTATTTTTGTGATTCCCTATACGCTACAATGTATGTATGATAATTTCGAAATAGCTTCCGGTTCCGGTATATGTATACTTTTCGGAAAATTCATTTTAAAACTTGAATACAGATTATTGAACAGTATGACTGCTGCAATTTTACACAAAAAAAAACAAACGTAGCGGCGCAATTTAATTTATGACTTATTGACAAAAGAACATTAAAATTGTTAACATGTAAACTGTTATATGCTGTGTTTACCAATATCACATTTCATTGTTTGCAATTTATAAATTTTTTACAGTCATCTAGGAACATATTATATACTATATTCAATCATTGTTATTAAGTGCCAGTTACTGGTACTTTATAATAATACATGGTGGGAGCGAAAAATGTCTGTCCGTCTGTCTGTCTGTCCGTCTGTCCGTCTGTCCGTCTGTCGGTGCGATAACTCAAGAACGCTTCAACCGATTTTGATGAAATTTGGTATGCGTATACAAGTAGTATCAAGTAATAACCCTATTGATTTTGAGCAAAATCGGTTAACTCTTAAGGGCTCACAGGTCAAAGGTCAGCATTTTTTGATATAGCAACATATAGCATGTGATGTATCATTTGAACGCAAATGACAAGGGGAACAAAGACCAATGATTATTTTTGACCTAAAACATACCCCTAGGGGGTGAAGGGTCATCTCTAAACATGCGATATTTCAAGAACGCTTTAACCGATTTTGATCAAACTTGGTATACATAATAAAATAGTACCAAGGACAAACCCTATTGATTTTCAACAACATTAGTCAACTTCTAAGGGTTCAGGGGTCAAAGGTCAACAATTTTAACATTACAACATATAGCATGTAATACATCATTCGAACGCAAATGGCAAGAAAAACATTGATCAATGATTAATTTCAACCTAAAATATATCTCCAGCATATATATTATACGATACATCATTCAAACAACAAGGATCACCAGAAACAACTCCGGCGAAGCCGGGTTTTCACATTATATCTGGCACTTATCTACCTCGGTATTTACCGATTTATTATTTGCTAACTTATCGTGTAAGCATGCTGTATTTTTGATTTTTGCGCCATCGTTCACGATTTATATATACGTATTTAGTACTTGCATATAAACGTTGCTCCATGTAACTTCGCTGGTATCACTTTACATGCTGAAAAACGCGATAAAATGGCGATAAAACTGAAAACTACAGGTATCATGTCACTTTTTAACTTTAGATAAATTACCAAGATCAAGTAATTCTTTCTTGGTATTTGAAGATTACTTGATATATCGTATCAGCAATTCTTTTTGCTTCCTGGCCTATTAGCGATGAAGTAATATTATATTAAAATTATACATGCGACAAAGGAAATCATTATTATTTATGTCAATTTGCAATTGGTTCATAAGAGACTAAAGAGGCTATTAACAACATGCATGATAAATGGTGATCAAAAATTTAAATTCGGATGTATAAAATCATTATTGTTGATTTTCCAGACAAAGTTGAATAAATAAGGGTAATATATTATATTGCAGCAATATACTTAGTTTTAAAAAAACAATTGGCAATTTAAAATTAGTAAGATTTTTCATCATATTAAGCCTAGATTTATTTATACGCAGAATGCATGCAAGTATAGTATGGGACAAAACTGTATCATTATCAACTTACGTTAGTAAGTAAACATCTTATAATGGCAAAATCTCGATAATCTCGAATATGATGGGATGGATTGAAGATCAGTATCGGTTTGTTTAATTGACTGTTTTACATTTCATTTACAGATTAAGCCATAATTTGTAACTCATAAAATAAAATGTTCATATCCGGTGAATCAATATAGTTAAATACTTCACAGAATCTTTCAAATTTATTACAAAAAAACTCCTGCTTTTGATAATGTTATTCCAAGAAATTTACTTCATTTTCAAACGCATTTCCCATTCCCATTATTAAAAAATATTTCCCAAGTCATAAATTAGGAAACTTTCATCATTTTGATCGTATAGAGAGTATAGACACTATATATTGTTCACATTGTATTGCATCAATGTTTTCCAACTCTTTGTATTTATGTACATCCACATCCATGACACGACCTTTGCAGAATAATATATGTATGCTATTTATAAATTTTTAGCAAATGCTATTGATTTAGGTATTTTATTGTTTAGGGAAGCAAACAAATTATCAAATCTATTCGTAAAATTGTTAGGTTACTACATATATTTTATATATATTTGTAATTTGTAAATACATGTCAAAATTTTCGCTGAAAATCAGATGTGTTGTCTACAAAGATATTAGAGTCATTGTATTGTAAAGGAGCTTTGAGTTAGAAACAAAATCGCAATTTAGATGGAGGATAGAAGGTAATTAAAAATTTCATACTTATCCATATTAACCCGTTCTAAGTACAGAAGAATTCGAAATTAGTATAGAATGTGTCAGACGTCAGACGTCAGACTAGATCATATGTTTCCAAGTATTTGTATTCCTCAATTCTAAATTGTAATGCAGAAAACAAGGGAAAAAAACATCCCTCTGAATTGCTGAATCTTAGTAAACCCGATTTTGATATATATATTGTTGTGAACTGATATTTTAATTATTTCATATGTCATTGTCAAATGTTTACACATAATAAAATAAGGCGTGACATATCATGGACTGAATTGAATATATATTGAATAAGACTTAATAAAAGGGCTAAAGACTAAATATGAATGACAAATTAATTAGTTAATGTGCACTTAAGCTTGTAACTGTAATTAATAAAACAATTATTCAAGACTTCTACTCGCTTGTTCCGATTATCCCGCTGTAGGGCAAGGCTCTTGGCACAATTTTAGTCATATGCGATGCGAATACGATACACCATTCAGATAGTTATTTATATACCAGTTATAATATTCACTATATAACTGAGCATTATATATACAGTTGCTGAATAATGAAAGATGTAGATCAGCAAAAATATGATAAATGCGAAATAATTACAGAAAATTACGCGATAAAGATTCCTTTCTATTTCTGAACTCTATTTTAAATACTATGTAGCGCAGTGCACTGGTTCACTACCAGAATTCACAGAAGACGTTATCGCGCAAAGTTATCATCATGTATTAAACGTATTT
Organism: Entomobrya corticalis; assembly: GCA_034694325.1. NCBI lineage: Eukaryota > Metazoa > Arthropoda > Collembola > Entomobryomorpha > Entomobryidae > Entomobrya > Entomobrya corticalis. The sequence continues at coordinate 3,339 of JAQFYG010002719.1, forward strand.
TACAGATGCACAACCTGTTGAACCTCCTATTTTCAGCGATCACTCATAGAATGCTTTATTGTTACCGTCACCTGCCTATTGAATAATATAATGTGTATTAATAATTAGGCATAGGTACATCATTATTTATTCATAAATCCACTGCATTATCTATTTGTACACCATAACTGTATATTTCACTACATAATTTGCATGTAATAATTTTATGTAGGCACTATATCTTGCGACTATGACCCAAAAGTTCAAAAATCGCATTACATTTCGGATATCACAAGGGAGAATCTATTAAAATTTGCTTTTACTTTAACATTTACCACGCTGTCTGTCAGTCAAGTGGTTTGATTTTTTGTTTGGGATTAATGCTCTTTGTAAGGACGACTCTTAATGAGAATTTTGTACAATGTTGACAAAAAGGTGTGAACTTCAAGACGAAAAATTCCGAATGCAAACATGTCAGCGCTCAAGATATTCGCATAGTAAAAACCTCATTAGCAGGCGTAAACAGCACTTAAATTATGCGCACAGTAGCACAGCAAAGTTTACGTTTTCCAATCGAGTTTTCATTCATTCATACAATCATTTCATTGTTACGGTTTTTCTAAAATTTAAGATAAAGTCGCTATTAGATCTTCTCACATTGTTCTGTAGTGTGACTAGGCGCACATTCACTTCTTCTTAAGATGAATGAATGAATGAATGAATGAATTTATTTCAATAACGGATAAATGCTCCTTGGGCTTGGCCCATAGAGCAGACTTTTACAATATTTCACTACAACTTTAAAAATATTTGATACTCACATTTTGACAAATATGGTCAACTTCTTCTTAAGATCAACTACTAAAAAGGATGCAGCTTGTAATAACATCCTCCTGTATTTCATAATACTACATACAAAATTTAGTACTTCTCAAAATATCCATTGTCCATAATCATCAAATCTATTGGTTTTTATGCATTATTGCTTATTAGTACCACCCCGCTGTCTATAACGACTGATAAATGTAGATTACCACGTTGTAACGGACGATCTTAAGAAAACTTGTGTTTTTGCAAGAATTTCCCAAACTTTTCTCTATGTACATCGCCATTAAACATGATTATAAAAAATAAATTTACATGAGCAGAAAATCTTACAACATGAATGATAAATAATACAAGCACCTAGATATTTTATAAACTTAGCCTAGTATAAAACAAAACACCATCAATACCAAAGCATAATAAACATGCCAAAAACGGTACAAAGTTCCCATTGTTTTAATTGTTTATCACACTTTATCATTATTTATAAATTTGTTTATTTATCTATCGAAAAACATCAATATTTATTGGAAATAGGTGTCAAGATAGCTTGCGCTTTGTTATTTACGAGCCTGACCTATTCCCACCTTTACAATATTGCTTTTGTAGAACAGTTAAGAGCGCGAGCAGAATTAACAATAACAACTTGTACAATCGTTTGTTGACATTTATTGAATAGTTCCGATCTTATATCATTTTAAATTTTAAGCTTTGTATTTTTGCTTAAAGTGTATACATTTTTAAAATTCGTGCTAAAAATAAGCAATACAAAAAATATGACATGATGTAAGTTTCAAGTTTATAATTTACTAAAAATATTTGCAACCAAGTACGTATCCTACTTTTAAGAAAAAATACACCTTTAAATATCATTGCATACTGCCAACAAAATGAATTTGTGTACAATTAATAATATATATGCAAACACACAAAAAATACCAATTTTTTACCACCTTGCAGAAGCGGAGGAGAGATAATTATTACTTATAATATTTTCTCACGTGGTTCATGCAATATTAGCTACAAAAACAGACAATTTTGTTATTATTTTTCCATATTTCATTATTCTTTGGTTCATAATCTACTTTTAATATTTTAAATGTCGAACTAGTAAATTTTTTTTGAAACTTAATTAACCTCAATATTATCTACTAATCGACCCCCATTAGATATAATATATACTTGTATTCCATTATTGCAATACTTTAGCTTTTTATTGATGCATGAACAAAACTGTCATAAAATTTGTCAGAAAATAATGCATGTACTATGCCATCTAAAACATAATTGATATTCGTATTAAATTGTTAGCCAAGACATTACGACTGTAATAGAGCTTTGCAGCGTTTATTTGCACATAATTGATAAAAAACCACAAAGCCTAAGTTCGTCAACTAAGGAAAATGGACATGATGACTTTTCATTTCATTTTATATTGCATGAAACTTCATTTCCTCTTTGTAATTCTATATTGATGAGCTTGATTGAACAAAGTTAAGTTTGAAATTTGCTATTATAATATGTCGCATATGGCATTCTTTACGGTGTCAACAGCTAATGTTTGCTTGTTGACTTGCTTTAAAAGTTATAAAACAATAACACAAAGCGTAAAATGTCATAATATCTTGTAGAGATATATGCACAACGAACGCAAACTTTTATAAAATCAAATCAAAACGGTTGCAGTCATTTGGAAGTTGGAAGTGCGTCGTATTTTGTATACCGTAAGATAATACAAGTATTTCATTTTCGCAAACGCTATATGATAATGAAGGGGTTGTATTCAATAGATGCTCTTCAGTAATTTAGTTAAGCTATCCACTCATTTCATTAAAAACACAAACCTGATTACTTAGAGCTGCATGCATTTTATCCAATTTTTATGTTACGTAATTGATATATAGCCCCATAACAAAACAACGGAATTTTAAATACCTAATATGGAATGGATAATAATCTTTTCTTTATCAATCTGAATCAGAAAAGAATTATGCTTTTACAATTTGTTTTTATAGTTGATTAATAATGCCGCATACAGCTACACCCATGTACAATGTATATGAACAATGGGATATCAATCCGTGGTTACTGTAAGCTCAGCTCATGCTTATTGTGTGAAGGGTCTGGTATCTCCAAGTGAAATCAACAAATACAACTCATAAGTCATCATCGCAGTGACATGTCATTGCATCTCATTGTATTGAAAAATTGAAATGGAATCGGTCTCACTGAAAGTTTACTCATAACTTATAACATACAATTTATGAATGTATTGCTGTTGACTATTTAAATAAAGGAGCTGAATTTTGATTGCTTTTTGTTGTTTTAGTTTTTAGCTCATTTCCCGTCTCTCCATTTATTTATCATTGTTCAGTATATTTACGAGAATATTGTGAAAAATTCGTCATCTGTAGAATATATAATCATCTTTCGATGTCCGATAGCATATCGTTAATTACAGATATTCGCACCAATGATTAAAAAGAAAAGCCGATAAGTTTCACACATGTGCTATCACTAACAAATTGCTGTCGTCTGTATGCTGATAAAACTCAAGAAGTTAGATATTAAAAGAAAATATTTACAATAATACAACCTGATATTTTTATGAAATGAAGTAATTCAAAAACTCTCCAAGAACTAACAGTATACTGCCCGTACCACTAACAATAAGACACCGCATATTTTTTACAGCAAATGTGTTACACAAGATGTTACATTAAACCTCCTTGGTGTTACCTTTACATGAATACATAAAAATAAGATATAATTTTTGCTTATTGCCTTTTAAAACCTGCAAACTTTGAACCTGCATAATATACACAGTACCTGTGCAAAACTTGTATCTACTACCATGTATGATGTGCAATGTGCAATAATATAAAAACGAGTAAGAACTAAGGACGTCACTGAAAAAGCAATCTTTTAAGAGCCATTTATTGGATCATAATCATTAGCAATGGAAACTTTATGGAATTAATAAAATAATATTGTCCCTGTGAAATTAATATTTTAAATAATTAATATAAGTTATTAAATAAGTCGGCATTATTTCTTATTTAGTATTTGGCTCATGATGTGTTATCCCATAATATCCCATAACAGGTTTTTTTACCAGCAATAATAGAGTTTACTCTAAACTTTTGTATTCCTGCTGCTCATCAGAAGCTTCGATCTACCGGTAACAGCATTCATTTTATAATTATGTTTGGTATAATATTTTCAAAATTTGGGTCATAAAAAGCTCAGGGTACAAAAATTAATGCATGTTAAAAATCGATTGGAGAGACAAAATCATGAGATTATTTATACATTCATTCAACATTGGGATTCTACTTTGAGGCTGGTCGAGACGATAATGTAGTTAACACGTAAACGATTCATTTCCTGCTACTGCAACTGCATGTTTTCTGATATGTCTAAACAAAAGTAGAATTGATGTAGGTACATAGAACTCAATGAATAGATTAACAAAATACAGGAATTCAATCAAAGTGTAATTTCATCAATATTCACCAAGAAGAGAAAAATACAATTACAAGGGTTAAATTATGCACTTCTGCTAATAAAATGTTTAACTTAATAATATATTGTGTATAGATTTGAACAAAGCACTATCTCTTTTATCTTTATACTTGTCACCAACCACCAAATCTTGGAGAGAGATGCCTCTTCTCGTTCTCAGTCAATCTCGATGTGAATATCTTTTGGTAAATAGTGCTAACAAGAAAAAAATCACTAATAATTCGTCCCGCATTTCCTCCTACTTTTATAAAGCCATTATATTACACAAAGTCCATCACGCCTAGCATTTAATAACAACTAACAATAGTATTATTGATACTATATGATTGTGGTATAACCCATTATTTAATTTGTTTACCTTCCTGTAGACAATAAACCCTAGTTCCCACCGCATATCTCAGCCAAATTCACTGTTATGATTTAACTTATCTAACAAAACATGGCGTCATATGCATACCCGTAAATGCAGCATCAATCAATTCAAAAGGCAATTTGGTTATCGTTGAATAAGGATTTATGCTATTGTGCAGTGCATACTGCATAAATGGTCTACATTAACTTCCGCCAAATGCAACACTGAATAGCTCCTTGTACCTTTTGCTTTTTCTTTGAATTTTGCTGAATACCTACCCATTCTTAAGTAAGTTAGTTAAGTATCTTACTCATCATCAGAGATGTGCTATATGATGTCTGTATCATATAGCGTAACTTACAAAAATTCATAACATAACTTTTCTCACCTTTTCCTCTTCCTTTTTTATTTCTTTTGTGCGTATACTTCGATGCTACAAATAGACAATGCAATGAAAGCAAAATGGTCATCATCATTTGCAAATGTATACCGACTACCGATGACTTATTGCTCTTTCAATTTGTACTAACCTCATAATAATAAGTAAAGTAACAGTTTCACTTTTTATATTTTACAATTGCCAGACAATACAGAGGAAGATGGATTGTTTTTTGTTTTCTTATATAACCTTTACGTAAATAGTAAAAATATAGTGAACCCACTTCCAATAAATTTTATTTTTTTACTCGCTGATGAGTGCGTGTATTGTATTGGAAGCATTTGGCAGAAACAGTGCAGACGCAGTCTGTGCACTTTGGCAGTTATCAAGAATATACTATGTATTTATAGTCATGTACTATTTTTGCATATTTGATGGAATTTAAAACATACTAGTCAAGAAATCCTAGGTAAAACTTACCTGTTTTTATATCATTTCATTATGAATGAGTACTTATGAGAGACAATGAATGAGGTACAAGGAAGCACAAAAATAACTTTATGTAACAGTTTGACTTTTTTTATACATAGCCAATGGACTTGGTTTATATAATTGAAAGGAAGCCATTTTTTATTTAGTCGTAATAATAGACAGACGTGACTGGTGCTGTGCCTCATGATGTTTACTTATAACTTACCTATTTTTGTTCCAATTAACTGAAATAAAAATTGTTTATAATATGTAGCAGCAAGTTGTATAATGTATTCCTATACGGATACATACTTGAAAGAAAAGATGCTCCTTGTCGTATTGTAGTAAAATGTTATAACACTTAAATAAATCGTTACAATCGGTCATGTGTTATTCGTTAGAATGCAGCGTTTATTAATATACTTGTTAAATTTGATAACAATTTGTGCTCACTCAATGAACTGTTGATAAGATGAAGCCTAACGAACGAAATGAGTGTATTAAGTGTATATTAATCGTTACATGCTATAATTTGAAGGAAGATTTGCTTGCCTGATGATTGCTTTTGAGTGGATTTTCAGACAAGTAAATACCAGACTTAATGGATGATGGGTTAAAAGCTCACAATAATTATCCAAAACTAAAGTGACCAATCTGACCGATGTTTCTCATGAAGCTGATAATAATAACGACGGGTTTGACACGTGAGAGTTAAACAGTTTATAGCAATAAATTTTAATGTCCATTAAATACTTGCAATTAATTACCCATGCACCAAGTAATATTATATGTGCACGTTTTTTTAACAGATACTCATACAATACTGATATATGACATTTCTAATGGTTCATACCCAATAAAAGAATATTTTGACGTCTTCTGTCTCTGTTTGATTCTTAATACTATTCCTCGTATCAATTTAAATATACTTTCAAGAAAAAAATCTAAAATACTTCCGTAGATAATACCAATATGAAAGCTTAAGTTCCGAGACTAATTGTAGTAGTTTCTTACTTTTATTTATTTACTTTTATTGGCTTCCGATAATTGTAATGCGATGGTATAAATAAGAATTTGACGGCTTATGTATTGTAATTGTAAGCAAAAGCATGATACCGATTGTCAAGGTTCGTGTCGTTGGGAAAATTGGCAGTCTGCAGAACGCATACAAAATGGCATAAAATGAACATAAAAATGAACGAAAACAAATGAGCAATTGCTCTAATATTAAAGGCATAAAAATAAGAAATAATATGCGTATTTTAATAGATTGTAGAAGCATGAGGATACTTGCAGTTAGCGAAGTTTTAGCCGTCTTCAGTAAAATAAAAACATTTTAGTTATCTAATAGTTTTGCCTGCTTTAAACCCAAAATTATAAGTAAAAAGAATGAACATGGTGGGATATAAGATGAGAAATTGGTTTTTATGTGCTTATTAGGGCTTTGTTTTTACTAATTGTAAAAAGACCATCATTTCTTGTGACACTAATATATTTTAGAAGAGTAATTGGAAATATTTTGGAAACTTTTATTGATTTTCCTGTATGATATGTGGAACTTATTCAGAAACATGTAGTTACACCATTAGTTGATAAGTATTAAAAGGCTTTTATAATACATTAAAACATGCAATTGAAATTGTAAGCCTAACTTTTGCTTTTATTTATTACAGTACAACAACCAATATTTTAATGACGCTAATCAAACAACATGCATATAATTTATTTTGGCCAGATGATTAGATGATTGAATATTGTAACAATTAGATTAATTTGACATTGTTTTATTCAATAAACTCCCACAATCGTCACTGTGTACCTCGTGAACTTGATTTTTCTCAAAATTGACAAAGGTTAATATAGCTGCATATCTTGTAAAAATTAGAATTGAATGTTTGTCTTGCAATTCTTTCTGTAATTTTTTACCCACACTCAACATCTTCGTACGTGAAAACTGATCATATCGTCTATTGAAAACATCATGTCTTTCAGAGAATATTCAATGAGATCAAGCAGATTTTAGGGGAAAAAATCAAGACTTATAAGTAGGTATATGTGATTTTTAAAATTAATTATTACACGTAGTACAAAGCAAATTTTTATTTATTAGAGAAATTAAATATTGATAAGTACACCGAGATATCGGTTAAGCTACCTTTTATCGTGAAATCAAAGTTTTTTCATGTAAATCACATTTATCGATTTCAATGCACATTTCAGTAAGAACGTCACTCTGGATTTCTGACTTTTGTAATTGCGAAAGTCTATAATTTCAGTAATTGTTTTATTACAAGTTACATTAATTTGAGATTTGTGCTGTGTTCATATGTAACGAAAGTACGGTAAATATGAAGTTTAGTTTGAGTCACAATCGGATATTATGTAATACAGATAGAAATTATACAATACATCATAATGGCGATTCATTGACCAATTGATAATGTAGCATTTTCTAAAAGCCTATAATCAGGATAATCATAAAATTATAATATTACATATACACATATATTTGGCAAGATTAACTTTCGTTTAGTTTGTAGTTGAATTTTAGTTTTGCTATTATGTCAATGTTTGATGTATCAAAGAAGACGCCTCAAGGAATCACAATACCAAACTTGCTACATAAACTCTATTTATTTATTCCAATGGTCACAATAATTGTGGAAAATTGGGCACTTATTGATCTTTTGATCTCTTGAGCAAGCACAAAGATTAAAATAGAGGAATAAAAAGTATGACATTTATGCAAGCAAAAGAAGTAAAAGATAAACAATAATGGGAAAGTAATATGCAGCCAATAATTATTGAATAGGATGCCCAATGGTTCACAACATTGTGGTCGTGCGGAAATGGTAATAAGTAAATGATATCTGCGTAATAGGTGAGTAGGTATGTAGTTGAATTCTATAGTATATTTTAGAGAAAAGCGGTGCAACTTTACGAGCTTTACGAGAGAAGGAAGAGAAGACTAACAAGCAGCAAACTGTGCTTGCACTACATGCATATTAATTTATAATGGGACATTAAAATAGTTATTTCTTTAAAAGCTATAATTAAACATTGAAGGCAGAGAGCGGACATAGCATGCCATAATTTTACACGTTTCTATTGACAGAGATAACATTGGATTCTTGCTAACAATGACTTAAGTTGCTGAATGCAGGTTGTTTGAAAATGCAATATCAATTTTAATGACAAAGTCATTCCCTCTAAACAACCGACGTAAAAGAAAGTACACTTACTTAACGTATTTCAAGCATGATTTCAGGATAATTTTTATCCAGACCTTTGCAAATGTTGAATATGTTAATATCAGTCATTTTCAGTTTTGGGATCCTATTCACTAGTACGTTCTAACTATTTTCCGAATCTACTATTAAATGTAAATCCAGAGGATGATAAAACTGATCACTGATTTGTCTTCAATCTTGCCCCAGAATCATAATAACAAAATGCAGATTCAGAAAAATTTTGAAAGCGTATTTCAAGATATTTATATTCAAAAGTGTCAATGTTCATTTTCCATCTCCTCCTTTAAGTACCATTCAATTCCTTGTGAACTGGACTCAACGTAAACAACCAAAAAATTGACTGCTTGAAATATCCATTTATTAGATTATATGTAACCATCATAGTCATAATAAATAAACTTGCCCAACTACTTTATAGCGTAAATTGTAGATCCCCAGGTCTTCCCCACTAAAAAGGCTGTCAAGCATTTTTTATAAATATAATGCAACTACTACTACATTGACAATTATTATGATTGTTGTTCCTTGCTTAGTACTTGGGACGAGGAAATTCTTTAAAAATGATTGCTACTAAATTGCATTTAAATGATGAAAGTGACGATGAAGTAACTTCCCTTTTGGACATCATGTCGTCGTACATCATATCGTATCTTCTTAAATCATCATAAATTCATGATTAGATAAATATTGATTGTTATTGTTAATAAAAAATATTTGTTGACTACATTCATCATTAGCCATATTATAACGAATAAGCGAGTGAATTTGCCTTATGAATTACTGTTTTCCTGAAAAACATTTTTATAAACTAATTTTGAATTAGGGATGTAAAAAACTGTTGCACATTTGCCTTTCACAAGCAACACCAGGTTAGTTTGATTCTTCAGTTTCAAATTACGGTGTTGTCTTCAGTTATAAAACGTTTTAGGTGCCTAATTAATTAGTTGACGCGGCACGTTCAACAAAAACAATGTTTTGACTTCAATAAAATTATGTCAAATGATTAGACCTAACACAATTTAGGTACTTGTATTCAGCATAACATATCGTAGATAGAACAAGTGAGATACAAACGATAATGCTATCGATTGCATTTTAATTGCGTGCAAAAAGTGCAAATGCATTAGTTTTTTTGTAAATGCAAGAATCATCTTCACTCACGAAACCAAAGCAAATGTACCCAATTCCCTCGACACACGATCATAATATCTTCTATAGTTTACATGCATAATGAAACATGTCTTTGTTTAACGAAGCTTTTTAGGTATAAAACTTTTAAAAGTATTTAATAAACTCACTGCCACGCGAACGAAAGAATTCCTCCCATTTTGAAGGTAATAATAACAATTTAAGATATTACACATAAATAACATGTACTTGTAAATAGATACAAACATGTATTTTTATTGTTTGCGTAGGGTGACTGGGTGACTCACATAAATAAGCATAATTTAGACAATTTTTCAGAAGCCTGCTATGACTATCAATGTGCATTTTATATTGTATATTACCTGATAACATCTCGCACCCAGCAGAAAAATGCCAGTTTTTTTATTATCAATGTAATTTGCGAGTGTATTCTATATGGAATTACATATAACCAACGCTCACATTTCACTCGAGGTTCATTTTGAGCGTGTACTATTATTACATATTATGATGTACTAACAAACTGTCAGGTTTTATCAGTCTTGTCGATGAATGCTATGATGATGATCATGTTGTATCCTCCGATATTGCACATAATGTTTATACCGTCTCTTCGTAGAAGACAATCATTTTAATGAGTGTTGAGATGAATAATATTGAAGGGACAATGAATATGAATGTGGTTTACCTATATGTGTACCGTGTTTAAAGGTAAACACATCGGGGGAATAAA
>JAQFYG010002720.1:0-13999 GCA_034694325.1 Entomobrya corticalis
CATTTGAAAGCAATAGTGAGTGCTCGCAATCCTTAATTGTGAGTGTCTTCAAACTGGAAACTAATTTGGGAGGTGGAACCAAGATAAGACTACGAAGATAATCTTCGTTTTCCGCCAGTTCAGGATCCTTTGATACAGAGAAGTAAGTTTGCGAAATGTTTGCCACCAATTCAGTGATGTTTCCAAAGCTGGAGTAAAACGTTTGTTCATTGGTTGTTTGGAACATGAAGAGAACATCGACAATCAGAGAAAGAGGTCGATTCTTGTTCAATTCGATGAATTCAGTAACTCCTTTAGATTCATAAATCTTGTCTTTACTCGACTTATTCTTGAGATGAAAGACTGTAATTGGTAAATTGAGTTTTACTGCAGACTCAAACGTATGCGAACCCTTTCCCGTGATTCTGAAGAAAAAACGATCCCACTTTTTGATCTCCTGCTTATCGATAGATTTGTTATTAATCCAGCTGTATGTCGTCTTACAAGCACTCCGTAAAATGAGGCAACTTCTTGGAGGAAGGAAGCTTATCAATTTGTCAACCACCTAAAAGCGGGAAGAGACATAGACATGATTTTGAAGAGGGATACATTCAACAGTAAAGACAAGTCTCTATAAGTTATTATCCAGGATATTTACCACTTCTGGAAGATCTAGTAACGGAAAGATATCAGTGCTGTCGTCGGTAACATCACCTCCATCTGCCTGTGTACATGCTATCTCTTTATCCATCGCCATACTGCCAACTAACTGCTGTCCCAATGCCATATTTAAGATTGATAACAATTTACAATTAAATTTAGATGAATTTTACACTTTTTCCAACTCCTTATCTTAAATGCTAACTTGCTTTTCGAAATCGAAGCACAAAACAAGAATTTATTATCAATGACTATTAAAAACAGATAAATCAACAAACTAAAAAGGGTCTGAACTGTCTGAAGTCGAATTACAAAAATATACAGCGCAATTGTGCCGACTTTTTCTGATTTGTTTACATGCGCTTGCTGCTGACAGCACTTTCTCGTTGCAGCGGCGGCAGCCGTTCTTGTTATTTTTATGCATGTCCATTGTATCTCATTGTCTCATTCATCTCTTATCGTATCGTTTGTTATTGATTTCTCAGAAAAAGTCGAATAATGGAAGCTCAACGCAGGGCCAAGGCCATAATGATAAATGGAAATGTGTATTATTAAAAATTGTTGAATCAACTTGCTGTTGTAACTTGTAATTAGTTTATTAGCTTAAATTCCATTATCACAGGTTTATTTTATGAATGATTGAGAATTTGAGTAACCTTTTCTTAATTTTAAAATGGACACATTTTTGCACGATGTTTTGTGCTTTTAACGATGCCTTGCAGGTTCCGGAAAGAATTCATCAAAATGCCTTATATGAATCTGAAAGGAATTGAATTTTTAACGTTTTTTAGATTGGCTTAAATCAAAATGTTTTTATGATTTACGATACGACTTCTTGAAATAATGTAGAAGGGTTGTGATGTTCTTACTTTGAGCATTTGCATGTTAGGCACCTGTATAGATAGATAGATTAATTTTATTAACGTGTTTACAGGTTTTCAATCAATTACAGACTGTTAAAATTACTGTTACCTTATTCACGTACTCTTCCAGAGAGTCGAGGGGTCGGTTGATTACCAGGTTAGCACTTTTGCACAAAACACTGAAAAATGTCCAGCCTGGAGGGCAATTAAAAGACTTGAACAAGGGGCGGTCAAAAGGGTAGCCTAAAAGTTAATGGAGATGAAAGAGGATTAGAACAACTTAAATTATATATTTTGATAACATATTTTAAATTAAAAAGTTGAAATTACCCATTGGCCGTCTATCTGGATATCTTCTTCGCGGCAGTCCACAAAATATAAATGGCGAGTTACACGTTTCCGGGATTTCCAGTATTTTTTGATCATTTGGCACATAGTCTTTGAAATAAAGAAAAAATTTGTTCAGTTCTATTCTAACATACATGCTTCGTACTGATCTTCCACCAGTAACTCATCTCTGTAGAGAAGGGACACTCAAAGAGGATCCTGTAGAGGTAATCACTTCCTTTGTGATAACCCTTTCGGGAACTACAGGATACCTACCCCGTACTAGTTGCGCACAACATTCACAGAGCCGAGTAGGATTAGGTAGGACGGCGCCGCGCCGTACTTCTACTGTTTTTGCATGAAACCACCTGAGCGGTCACCCATCCAACGGTAGTTTCTGTTATGGCGTTGCTTAACTTAAAATGATCTTACGATAACTGTCAAACTAGATCAGACTGCCTACCTTCGTCGTAGTTTGTCACCATTACGAAGAGGTCAAAAGCCATGCCATCAGCATGTCCTTTGGGAATGAAGAGATGCTGAGGCCATCCGCATCCACAGAAATCTGCAGCTCCAGATGGGTCAGGACCTCTGTCGAATAAGTCTCGAAAGCTTTTTGTCCATGGTTGAGTTAATGACGAATCTTCAGCGTATCTGGTGATGACATTTCTTCCGACTTTCACTAAAGGGACAATGCAATTATCTTACAAATCATGCAATACAGGTAAATATATATATGGACAACTTACACTTCACTGTAAATGCGTCCAGGGGGAACATGAGACGTCTCTGAATCTTCACTGGAATTCGCCTCAAATTCAAATTCATCTTTATTTTCAGTGCTATTCGATATCAGTACATACTTACTGCTTGAAATTACTGCTTGCTTACCTCCCCTTTTCATCGTACCGGGGTGCCAAAAATATCCGCACAGTACCTTGATTCGATTTACTTTTTACACAATGTTGTCGCTCCTATTTAATAAAAATATGAGTTAAGTTTGATAACTAATTAGCTTTTCGTTGGTCTTTTTATGATTTATATGTGATTACTTACAATAACAATTTTAAAGTAAAACGGTTCATGATCCAAATGTTGTGCACAGACTTGCTTTTTCTTTTTTCCTTTTTTAATACTTCTGTCGACACCTGGAGAAAGCTCAAACTTGTGATGGGTCCAAAATGTTCGCAATTCGTTTTTAGGAGCTCCGCCTTGTGAATGCAAGTCGATTTTTACTATTTTAACTCCTTTCCACAGTAAAGGAAATTCTCCCTGATACAGAAACAAATAATTAGGATGAAAATAAGGAGGCGGAAGATCAGAAAATCCAAAATAAAAAATGAATGTACAAGCTTACTCCAACGACTTCATACGGAGGGAGACGCTCTTTATGCAGTTCAAAAACATTGTCCATGAACAAGTGATAAGAATAAAAGGCCGGATCTCTCATGGACACTGCCGCATCTGACATGACTCCAGCGGCTTTCTTAAATCTGAAATCGGGATCTGCAGATAGACCTACCATTATGTGCCCAAGTGCATGGATTCCATTGGAGTCATAGTAAAACGGATTGACAGATACATCCGCTGCTTCAATTGTATTTGCCAGAGGCTCAATACCACGCATATGATTTATTGGTATTGGCGGTCCAACTTCCTGCAAACAAAAGAATTTATGTTGAAAACTAAAAACTGTGCAAATATTAAAATATCAAGTAATCGCACTTACTGGAAATAATTTTCCCATTTTTATAGCCTTTATAAGTCTCTGGCACAGTGTTTCATAATAATTCAATGTAATTGCTTGTGCGAAATCCGGATCATGTTCATGATGTATGTTCTGTTATAAAAGTATAAATATTAGTGCCACTATTTTGAAATACGTTTTATTTTATTTTATAGATACTCACAGATAATGGTGTATGCGGCCATCTTGGTGTCCAATACACGTCTGCATTAATATCCGCCAAATGAGAGTTGTAGCCAGAATGTATTATTCCACCGTCTCTGAATTCCAATGGTTTAACCCTCTTCATGCGATTAGATAATCTTTCAGCATTGTATCTGCAATAAGACAACCAATTTAGTAAACTCATATTCTACATCTAGTTTATATAAAGTCGGTAGTTTTAAAAGTTTTAAACATCTAAAAGCTAGAGCACCTTGCCACAATTGCTCTATGCATGTAAAAGAAAAGTTCAGCTCGACGGTCGCCGTGCTGGGTGGAGTTCACAGGATGCGTTTGATGCCAGTACCTATAAAATATTAAACCCATACAATTAGCCATGCATTTACCTCCAAATAACCTATCGTTATCGTTTATAAAAATTCATTTGATTTAAGTTTTAACGGATTTTATACCAATGGTGCTGATTGAGCATAATGTCTTCACGCCAGTACCACAGTTCATTTTCCATTCCATTGTCCAGTCCAACTTTCCAATTAACTTTGATACACTTTCGTAAGAATAAGAAGAAGGAACCTTTATTTTAAATTTAATTTTCATAATTAATAAGTTTTTAAATTCATAAATTGGATTTTTACCTTCCTTTTCTTTTTACGCCTTCCAGAATCAAGTATGGTTTCATTAGCGAACGTGTTATTTCCATTACTGATGATAACTACTTTTTCTTTCACAACTAATTCACCCTTGTCACCTTTCTCTTCTTCAGTTTCATTGTTGACCTTGACTTTGACCTTGTTTTTCACCTTAGTCTTAACTTTGTTGACCTTAATTGGTTGTTTTTGCTCTGGCTTTTCCTTTTGCTTCTGCTTTTCACGCTGCTTCTTGTTATATATGATAGGCTTTCTCTTTGTTGGCTTTTTCTTCTTTTTCACAATGATTTCTTCTCTTGGCTCCACACTTACAGAACCTGACTCGAACTGTGAGATCTCTTCTGTGGATGGTACAGGCATGCTCAACTTTTGTAAGATGCTCAATGTTTTATTATAGTCATTAGTCGGCATTTCCTCTTCAACCTTTTTATTTGCCGTTACAATAGTCACTGTATAATTTCCAGCGTCACTTTTCACTGGCAGTTTTAAAGGTAATGTGTCAAAGAAAGCTTCCTCTTCTTGAGAAAAACTAATTGTTCCTACTGCATACATACTATTATTGGTGACATTTGCATTGGTTACGAAGCGTTTTGTACGAATTTTTCGGTACGATTTCATGTGCTTTTTTATCAAGTCTGCGGGGATATACCAATCAGGTATGGCGTCTAAGGGATGAGCAATGCTAAATCCGGTAAGATCTTGCCGGGCAAGATAAGCTCCTACTATGGCAAAGTACCATACTTTGGGGTGAACCTTTTCCTTGTGAAGGAGACGCTTGGCAAGCTTTAAAAACTTTTTTGGTGAGTCTTGAGCTGAAAATTTAAATATTTCAATTTAAGTACTTTACATCTACTAAACATTATACAGTTTGTGGAAAAAGTATTCAGGTAAAAGTCTCACCGACTAAAATATTTTGTAAAGCTGTGTATGCCTCAATATGCCTTGGATTCAAACTGTAAAAGAACGCGTCTTCTGGACACAATTCTGAAATGTGATCTAGCTCATCGGCTAAATCTTCCTCGCTTGAAATGCTTCCACTACCACTTACATCGTCCAACAAATCATCATCCTCCTCCTCATCCTTCTTTTCTCCTCGGAATAGTTTCAGGAAATGTTTTTGCAACTTTTTGTCAACAGCTATTTAAAATAAATTATAGGTAGATTGAAAACAAATAGTTAACACAATTTTGTTGAAGATTATATCAAAAGATAAGACTTACAACGTGCGGGAACGTATCTACGTGCAGCATGATATCTCCATTCTTTGAAAGGCTTGTCTGTAGAGTCAATCGTGCACATCAAACTATCAAAAAAAGTATTTTAAATATATTTAAATACGCGCTTTAATGATACTGATTTGATAAAAATGAAAACTAGCTTTTCCTATGACTTACTTGACAACTTCGTCTGTACTGTAGGTTAATATTGCAAGGAACCTACGATAAAATGAAAATAAACTATATAGTTATCTGAAAGACATGTTTTCTTGCATGTAAAAAATGTGCAACAATCTTACAAATAAACTCCTGCAAAGCTAATGACACGAAGATAATGCTCCCTTGGAATGGTCAATTCCGCCACCAAATTGAATCCTTTCTCCGCCCACGATAGCAACTCTGTCGTAGTAATATGCGTAATAATTTCCCAAAGATGATAAAGGAACTCTTTTGCTTTAGTAATCGGGTTCTTTTCTGGAGCAATTGACCCATACGCTTCTAATTTTAACTGAGTACGTAAATTTGGCAATTTCCCAGATAAAAGGCTGTTATATTTGTTCTTATTATCGTCAAATATTGCACTGTTAACCTCTTCACCAATTTCACCTGAAGCCACAGCACCAGCACTTCCTCCGCCAATTTCAGAAACTGATTGTACACCATCAATGTACTCTATTTGCTTTACAATATCAAGTTCAACACTTTCCGCAGGCCGTTGTGTTGCATGTGGTTCAGGAGGCGGTCTAAGGAGCACAGGCTGACCTTCCTCTTTAAACGGATTTGGAGGAAACTCCCCAGGTCCCAAGGGTTTCCCTACAGCAGTGTCCGGGCCCGAATTGTAATAATAATTTGCATTTTCAAAGTTATAATTATTATCCGTGTATACAGGTCCCTCTACATCTATGGGTGTCGCCAACTCCTTAAATGGTGCAATTGATGGCAGCGCAAGATATCCATCGACATCCGTGTCTATTCCTTCAAATCCACTTGTTCTAATTCCCAAAAAAGGAAGCCGACTTGCCGACTTTAGAGAATCGCCTTTTCCATTCGTTTTGGGAGGACCCTTCCGGCTTCCTTCGATTTTTATCTTGGTAGTTTTAATCATTTTCCCTTGGTTTGAACCATTTTTTGGTTTTTGAACCACCTCCTCCTCCATGTAATAATAGTAGTCACTCCCTCCGGTCCCGCCCTTCACTGTAGAGTTTGGGTATTTACCAGTTCTAATAGTTGAGCTTGTAGATTTTTTATTATTTGTACTATTACTCGTCGGGGGTAGGTCATCGTCGTCATCCACGTAATAATATTCCCATGAACCACTCCCATTTTCGTCAGTCACATTCTTATTTTTATTAATGAGGCTAATACTTGTAGAGTTTTTCTGCTGAGCTAGAACCATTACATTGAAAACTGGTCCATAAACTAAACACAAAATTAGTAAAAACTTAAAGCAAAACGATTGAAGATTTAACCACAGTCCTTTCCTCCTCCATTTTCCAGACCAGCGAAAAATTGTACCCATTTTGAAATCAATTGTGATTAAAGCTTTGCTAATGAAAAGGGATCGAACGTTTTCACATGATTATGTATACGGCGATGGTTGTTGTCACCTTTTCTTTCTATGGCGCATGGCTATATTTTCTGTGAAACCCAACAGAAAATCTCTTTGCTCCAAAGAAAAATATCAAGTTGCGAATATTTGAATGACATACGACGCCCACGCACTTTACAAGACAAGTAGTATGACGCAGAGCAACAAAGTGACCAAGTTTTTGACAAGACATCAGAATCGAAAATGAACGCATTTCCTAATTTTTTTGGCAGTCTATCGTGGTTGCTGGCATAGCCAGCTAAACTAACCTAGTGTTCATCGTAAATTATTTTAAGATTAATCTAATAAAACATGCAAGTCTTTAGGTATTAAAAAGAGTAATTTTTTGAAAAAAAGATTTCATGCATTGGTGATCTTTGCAGAGTTATGCTATATGTTGCGCTACAACAAAATCAAGAATCAAGAGTCATCACCATATATCAACATTCAACATTTGACATTATCAACTCGTCTCTATTTGGTTTGAAGGAAAGCAGGTGACCGAATTAAAGAAATTCCAAAAAGGAGGCTTCACAAACTTTTCAAATCTAATTTAATGATATGCACGCTAGCTTCTTCTCTAGACAAAGTGCCTTTACTAGCAAACAATGTAATTATATGATGAGCTATGATAAGGCCTTCACCTTTTCAACACTATGCCCTAATTACTCGTCAGTTTTTTGAAAAATGTCTTTTTCTAAAACAATAGAATAAACAGTATCCGTAGGTCAAGTGACATTGTCAGGATTGATATTTTAAACCACTTGCTTTTCGACTACTTAATAAACAGAAATGAATGAATGAAAACGAAAAATAAACATAATGGCATCAGCCAGACTTCCTTAATGATGATTTTAAAATAATATAGTTTTTAGAAAATGATGATGACATAGTTTAAATTAGATTACCCTCATCATCGTCTGTTTAATGTTGTATATTTACTTTTCCGCGTCGTCATCTTGATATCAGATTTGAGTGGGTAGCGTGTGTTCATTTAAAAAAATAGAAAGTGTATAAATTCCAATAATAAGGAAGTATAAATGACCATAAAAATGAGTAAGATTTTATTTGATAATTGACTTTAAACAGTATAAATAATATTGGGAGTGAGCGAAGTAAAAGCTATCATCAGTTATAGTCTGCTACTGCTATTATCTCATCTTTGCGATGTTTTTTTTGTGGGGGAAGACCATATTTTTACTTGCCCTTTAGTTTTTGAAATCGCTGACGAAGAAAATTGATACATTGCGTGGGTGGTAATGGTGTTATTGTTAGCTATTTTATTACGGGCATTTTTATATATAGGTAAATAAGCTGAATGAAGATTTTATAACAGCTAAAATGTTAGTTTACTGACGTAAATTATACATACCTTTGTAACATTGTAGCAAACTTTAAACTAGACATCTTTAAGATTTACCTTTTCAATTTTAACTTGGCGGTGTTTTTAATATAGGTATGCGCAGAATAGACATTATGGCCAACCCATTTTCTTTCCTTGACAAAATGCAGGTGGTGGCATTATATTTGCAACGCAACTTTGCAACTTTGCTAGGAAATATGTGTGTCAAAATGAAATGCAGACTATAAATGTGAATCATTTATACTGACCACCTTACAGAAAGGGACCGGCTATTGCCAAGCCAAGTTATGGGGAATTGGAAAAATGGTACAGACACACGTCATAGGACTTTACCAGGAATCGCGAATAACGCGTAAACAAATGAAATTCATTCATGCTTCTCATCATCATCATAATAGCATTCAGCATTATTCTGTCACGGTCGATGTAACGAAATATGTACTAAAGAATTAATTTCACTTCAGGGAATTCTCTATTCTCTGCTGACTGAATAGGGTGATGAGGAGGAATCGAGTGTCCGATTGTAATTGTGATGGAAATGGTCAACTGTCCGGAAACGAAATGTATATAGCATGTGCTGAAAGCTGATGCTGTACAGTCCGTGAAAGATATATCTATTGTTTCATTGTTTTATGATTTCTAGTTTTCACTTTCCGGAACGGAGATTGCGGTGGGTGAGATGTGACGTACAGAACACCAAATAGGTATAAATGCTAAAAATGTTTGCTGAAACATTTTAGTACATAACTACAGACCCAATTATTATCGCAGATAACTACTTTATCACTGAAGATGTGAACAAAAACACTAGAGATTGTTTAATGTAGTGAATGCCAGTCGGCCTTAATTAGATAGTTTGGTAGGTGAAGTGAAGACCTACCCTATTTTACTTGTCGCCCGGTATATCTGCAAGTAATTATATGCACCGTGTCGACCGTGTATTGAACTACATTGTCCTCGTATGAAATATGAAATCGTCTGTCCTCGTGTTTGTTAGTTTTAGCTAAAAATATCAAAATATCAGGGTGCTAATCAGTGCGTTTCTTATAGGATGAAACTAAAAAGATCTTTTTTATGATTATGAAATGATGATTTCATTAAGAGATCAAATATGAAAATAAAAGTGCAAATATTTTTTAAATTACTTTATTTCTCTTTCTTTTATCTTATGTTTTAAAATCGCCCTTTATAACCCGCTGACATTAAAAGGACAACAATATGTCAATAATGAATACATTGTACTTTTTTTTAAAGTGAAGACGAAATAAATAGTTTGTAAATGACAAATATTTTAAAGCGCACAATACATTTTACATGCTTTAACTGTATAAACGACTGCGAGTCCAATTCAACTAAACTAAAATACGTTTTTTAAACAACTTTAATGTAATGTAAAAAAATCACAACAATCACAACAATTCAATTTTTATATAATAAATGATCACAATAACCGTTGGAACTTTGAGGAACTTCTGAATCAATATATTTGACTATAAATCTAGACTATATAATTTACCTATAAATTTACAATTAGTCCAGTTTAACAATATACAACTACCTCTTTGTCAACATAAGATACAAGGGACGGTTTAGGAAATACACTGTTAAGGTTTTTGTTTGTTTTAAAGCTACATTACATGTTTTGTTTTCAAGTTTATAAGGTACACATGTTGTTATAAAACTTTGCCTTGTATTTACTAATCATGCATTTTTTTAACTGTTTCCAATTTAGGAAATTAATAATAATAATAATGGAAAACAAGATTAAGATGAGTTAAAGTTAAATTGATACTTGACAAGTTACATTGAGCTTATTTTGTTCCGTCAGTTTGTCGTTCTTTTAGTCTAGATACAATACAGTACATAAGCTAAATTTAGTTAACATATAATGCGGCATGCATACAAATCCATAGTTTGCCTTGAGATAGTTGATAATTAGTAAATAGTTACAATTCTAATTTTAAATCATCAGACATAGATATTCCACATTTAATAACAATTTACTTCTTTTAAAACTATTCATGACTGAAAATTATAATAACCCGTGGCTTTGTAAATTGAGACATGCGGGAACTTGTTGTACAGTAATCAGTAAATAACCTACAGGAATATCTTAAGATTTAGTTTATACGTCCACTCATATCTTTGTATTTGTAAATTGTTACGTTACTTTTTTAGATGTTGCTCAATTACGTATAATATATTGTTTCAAATCAGGAATGCAGGATTTAAGTTTCTTTGCAAAATAATTGTATATGCACCCTTGTACATCAGATAGGTATCTTGTTTACAATGTAAAGCTCCTCAATTAATAAGTTTTTAAAATGTAGCACGACATGTACATACACAAGTATTGTATTTTATACTATAATTTTTAGTGAAATTTTAATTAGAGACATAAAATATAGATATATAGACTACTAAAGTTTGATAGCTAAACTACCTATTTTACTATATTCCTTCAAAGTCAAAATCAAAGGTTTCGATTTCAAACACGTTATTTCCGTACGGAGATAATATGTCTGTGCGACACTTTCTCATCAGCGCCTCACAGCAGCTCCATGTCATCTGAAAAAAGCAAATATTTCGAAAATAAAATTTAACTATTTAATGAAAATTGTATTGTATTAGACAATGTATTTTGCATATTATTACCCCGTATCTGGTGAACCTTAAGTACTCCAAGTTGGGCATCTCCATAAAAGCCAGGTATCCTGTTACATCAGTAATGAGAGGAGCACGACTGTATCTATGTTCCAATTGAAATATGAGCCGTTTCAGTCCTTTTTAAATAAACAAGCAAATAAATTGTTTAATTAGCTTTCATCCCATTTTTATCTCAAGGCGTGTGAGTAAAATGATCTCAAGAAATTTATTCAATGATCTCCTCTTACTTTTCAGATTTACCAATGAAGCCTTTCTCGCCATTCCGTGGAAATACTGGGGCATTGCGAAACTCTCCTCGATCCTCATATTCCTACAAATTTCCTTGGACAAGCCTGTCAGCACATGATCCACATTTTGATTCTGAATATCCATATCCGTAATCAAATGTAATTCTTCCAGGCTCTCCCCACACATCTGAAAAATAGACTCTATCACAGCAAGATTATCAGGTCTTGTTGAAAATACAACAGTCAAACTCCTCAGATTGGGAAACACGCGTGGAATGTTTTGAGCTAGTCCAACGTTCCGGAACTGGGAGGGAAGGATAAGTTTGGTGAGAGTATAGCTGGGCGTTATGCTCAAAAAGAATTGCTCGTAACGTTTCTCAGTGCCAAAGCAATCCCACAGGTTTAAACCATGCAAACTGGGTAACTGTTCACTAAAGCTAAATGGCAGGATGGTTACAAAGTTTTGTTCAAACTCACAAATCGAGGAAATGGTCAAGAGGGACAGTCTTGTCATTTTTGGAAATTCCACTGCAACTCGGCTTCCGTGACCTTCCTCAGTAAAGCATAGCTCTTCCAGTGTACTAGTAAGTCTTTCCAGTAGTGAGGTTATGCAATGTTGGTGAATGAAGGTGTTTCGGAGACGAAGGTGAAGTTTCTTGAGCTTTGGGCTGTTGCTTATTCTAGGCGGTGTGCTTTGATACCCTGTTGGGATTGGCAATGGTAAATGACATTTGACAGCAGAAGCGGCGACAGATTCAGCTCCTCCTACTACTCCTCCTCCTGTTAATGTTCTATTTGTAATACTGACTGAATTGCTATTATCACTAAAATTATGACTATTTCTATTCACGTTACTACTATTGTCAATATTTAGGTTGTTTTCAAATGGAAAATTGAGGTTGTCTGCAGATGAAGGTGATATCAGTGGTGGTCCGTTGGGCGTGGGCGGCAAGTTGAAATGCTGGCATGGGCATGTTCCCCCGTCTCCAAGTCCAGCTCTCCGATCCCTTTCGAAGTTTGGCGTTCCATCCAAATTATACTGACGTTGTCCTTCTCCGTCACATTTCCGCTGTAAAGAAACTTCTAAACTTTCGAGATTTGATGCGCTAAATGAAATTGCGGATAGGATGCGGTATGATACAGCGTTATCTCGAAGTTCTGTAAGATTCGTTATTTCTGCAGCATGAGGAGGTGGAGGACCTTCAGGACCTCCTTGAGGTTCTGTCAAGGTGAATTGTCGAAGTACTTCAAACACAATGCTTTTCAGTTTTGGAAATGAGATGCCGGTAAGGAAATGAGGGGAAAAGTCTCCAGGTGCACGATTATCTAGTGAGATCTTCAAGACTTGAATGAATGGACTGGCAAGTTGGAAAAATCTGTGGAGAACTGTTTGGTTCTCTGGTATAAAGAAACTAGAGACTATTTCGTATTTTATGAAGGGAGGACTTGTACTGAACGAAATGACTTTGAGAAATCTATTGAGCTGTTCCGCATTCATTGACGGAGTTACTAGAGTACTGAGCAGGGGTGCTGCTGAGCTTGCAGCGTCTACTGCTGCTGCCGGTGATGATGGAACCGTTGGAGACGGTGGTGGTCCACCTCCAATACTACCACCGCCAAAAGATGGATGGAACAAATCATGATGATAGTGAAGGGAATGAATATGATTTGCGTTTCGACATCCAATTGTTATAAAGTCTAGTCTGGAGTGAAGGCATTTGGTAGCCACAGTGTTCCACTCTCGACAAACCAGTCGGAAATTTGATAGGTCTGCGATGGACACTCCAGAAAATATTTGTTCGAGCACCTGTGGAGTTGATCAAACAAAAAATTATTTTGTTTTATAATAATTATCAATTTGCCCCAAAAAAGTTTTACCTTTCAATACATACTTATGTACCAATCAACTTACATGATTTATCAGAAGGGGACTAATCTGTGCTGGAGGTGTTCTCGTTCGCTTTCGTTGCGGTGGTGTGAAATCAGTTGTTGGAGTAGAATTGTAATCAGTGTAATTGCTATCCTCCACAATATCCACATCCTCATCAAAAGAATCTTTTTCTGGTTGATGAGGATGATGGTGATGATGATGAGCCTTCATGTTACTACTACTGCTATTGTTATCCATTCCTTTTTTTCTGAACACGGTTTTCCTATACATTAAATATTTAAACGCAACAACCTTGTTTTTTATCCTTCGTCGTTCTCTCCTTTGACGTTACTCAGTCAGTTTACTTTATATTTTTCTCTTTTATGTGTACGCGTTTGCCTTTGCCTTGGCAGTGTTTTTCTTTCCGAGTAAATATTATTGTCCTATTTCAAGTATTTCACTTCTTGAAGCTTGAAGGTAATAAATACCCTACTTCCCTCTGGAGAAAGCCCATTCTATGTATTTCTCTAAACTGCGCTGGTAGCTTGCCTTTCTATTTACTTTTCTTCACGTTGTCACTGTCACCGTCACCGCATTTTTTATTATTTTTTCTCCGGGAGAATGAATGACTACTATGCAGTTGTTCTGGTCGTTGTGACCGTTGTGTGCTGTGGCGTATGAC